>BMAT01006085.1:0-14303 GCA_019649035.1 Elysia marginata | reverse complement strand
CCAATAAGGATATCGATTTTCTTCTCACCTCATTGCGGGTGTAGACCTGCCAGAATGTTCAGTTTATCAATGGTTTCAGGTTTTACAGAGATTACCAGCAGATCCATAACGCCACTTCATAAAAGCCGTGAATAGCATCCCTGCTATAAGGCACGGTCAGGATCTAGCCGCCACCAACAGTTCCAGCATCCCTTTCATAGTTGCGATATCGGCTTTCATGCCTGTCATTTCGCCCTTCATGCCAGACATTTCGCCCTTCACACCAGATATCTCAGCCTTCATCTCAGACATTTCTGCCTTCATTTCGACCATGCTGGATTCCAGTTTATCCATACGGCCATCCAGCTTATCCACCCGGTCCATCACCTGCCCGACATCAAACTTCAGATCGGTGATAGAAACCTCAACGGCATGTACCCGCACATTGACCTGATGGTCTGTACTATACCTAAACAAACCCGAACTAGCCCTATGTTACCCGAACTAGCGAAATCATTGTTTTTTGTCCCTAAAGAAACCCGAACCCAACTGTTTAACAGTTAATCCACCTAATGGTAGTTATGCAATACGCAAGACCCGTACAACAAACTCATAACCATGATATACACAGAGTCGTTGAGTCCCAATTTTCTCTTTTATATACACTATACCACTAGCAAACTCACCGCTGCTTTATAGGCTTTTTAAAGCTATTTTTCCAGCAAATGACATCTATTTGTGATCATACAGTTCGCACTCAAGTTATGTGTTTCGCAGTGCACATTTTCAACGGGAAATCAGGTCAATGCTCATCTAACATCACGCCGCTTCTTCAGACGATGGAGGGAGGATCCCTAACGCTGAGCCACCTCTACCAGCAGAAAGGCCAGATTGTACCTTGTAAAGGAAAGAGTCAGGGAATTTTATGTTTATAATGAAGGTCGTACTTACTCCCCCAGATGATAGTCTCTTGTCATTCTACTTTTTACGATCATGGAAAACATCTATGGCTCTAGATCAAGAGGAATCAGAGTACTACATAGACGCTTGGCGTCTCGTTAAGGGGCTAAGCCAGAAAGACTTGGCCACGACACTTAACCTCTCTCTGCTTGATGCCTATGAACTACCAAAACGAACGAATAATACAGAAATAGCAAGAAAAGTGGCCGAATCTCTTGGTATTACTATTGAGCAGCTGAAGACAAAACCAACACTGGACATGATAGGTTTAGATGCTTTTGATGAGATCGGAGCAGATGTCGGCAAAAAGGTTCGAGAAAGAGCCAAGCGTACAGGCAGCACACTTGTATATAAAGAGAATGGTAAAATGATCCAGGAATTAGCTGACGGCAGAAAGAAGACACTGACGTCTATATGAAGACTATCAAAGACACCACCTGTAACGTGCAGTCTTACTGCCAGTATCTATCAGCCTTTTGGGGCAATACGAACTTTGTGCTTTAGATTGTCTGATTGCCCAGCATTCCGCTTTTCGGTATTCATGTATAACAGTAGCCTTGGGGTCCACTGGAGCTAGCTAGCCCCTATGAGTTAGCGCAAGCCGTTGAAAATCAATGATATTTACAGCTCTGCTATGGGCAGCCTGTGTTTGTACCATCCCGCACTCACCCGAGATCTGCAAAAGATTGATACAGCCAGTCAAATACAAGTGGTGCGACTAATCATCCTCGCAAAACTGTGGTAGTAACGATTACTGTATAGATAATTGTGAGGAACCTGACATGAAAATACATGTACTCAGCGATCTTCATCTGGAAGTTCTGTTTTTCGGATGGCGTTTTAAACCTGCCAGAGATATCGATTTCGACGTACTGGTTCTAGCTGGAGATATTGATAATGGTACATGGGGTGTTCCGAGCATGGAGGACTGGTACCCAGAAAAGCACCTGATTTACGTACCAGGAAATCATGAATACTATGGCAAGGAGATGAATGCCCTGGATAAAGATTTCAACAATTTCTGGAAAGATGAGAGATTGGTCAGCATTCTGAACCCGGGAGTCCAAAAAATTAATGATACCGTTTTTATAGGATGTACACTCTGGACTGATTTCCAGCTCTATGGCGACCAACAGGGGTGTATGGAGGCCTGTGCACAGGCGCTTAATGATTATTTCGTCATTCGGTTCGCAGACGATAAGGGTGAACGCACACTAAAGCCTGAAGACACGCTAGCTATTCACTATCGCCACAAGCAGTTTCTGGAGGAGCAATTAGAGAAGCACCAAGGCCAAAAAATCGTTGTTATTACCCATCATTTACCCAGTGAGAAATCCGTACAAAAACAATACCTTGAAAGTAAGGTTACGACTGCATTTGCCTCAAACATGGAAAGCTTGATCCATCGCTATAAACCGGCGTTATGGATTCATGGCCACAGCCATCACTCTATCGATTATTTTATTGGTTCAACACGAGTTGTCTCAAACCCTAGAGGTTATCCGGGTGAGCATATTGACTTCATTGATGACCTGGTCATTGACGTCTAGCCCCCGGCTAGAGCTGAACGTCATAATGTCTATAAAAGCATTGAGATAGCTTGAGCTAGGCAATAGATGTGCTACCTCAAAAATGACGTCAGCAGAGCAATCGCAGTTAATCAGTTTATAGAAAGGATTGGACGCTGTTAAAGCTATCCATTGCGGAACGGTCGGCATGATGCCGATAAAGCCCTCTCCTTTAGACCCTCAAACAGTAGAAGCTAACACACTGATTATTTTGCTTTTTTACGAAAAAAAACCATACTGAATGCGACTGTAGTAAGTGTGGTTATAAAAGCGTGATGCTTGCGTGCGTCAGGTTTCTCAACATAATCCATCATTAATAGGTGGCTATACACATTAACTGCATCAGTGGAGACCGATGCCCAATATGAAGCCAAAGTACCAATTTACGTGTTATAGAATGAATCATAAAATCTAAGAATTTTACTCCCGCCAATTTAAGACATTGTGCATATATGTTCATTCATCAAGATATTGATAAATGGTTTGCCGACTGATACCTAAGTCGCGAGCAATTTGTGCCTTTTTCTCACCAGCTGCAATCCTCGATCGAAGGGCTATAACTTCTGATTCAGACAAACATTTTTGCCGACCTCTATACACGCCTTTCTGTTTTGCTATAGCAATACCTTCTCTCTGTCGTTCTCTGATAAGTGCTCGCTCGAACTCAGCGAACGCGCCCATGACAGACAACATCAATCTGGCCATCGGTGAATCGTCTCCGGTAAACGACAGTCCTTCCTTAACAAACTCGATGCGCACTCCTTTATCAGTAAGTGACGCAACTAGACGTCGCAAATCGTCTAGATTGCGTGCGAGACGATCCATACTATGAACAACAACGGTATCTTCAGCCCGAGCAAAAGCTAACAGCTCTTCAAGTTGATCTCTACGTGTGCTTTTTCCTGAAGCGTGATCAGTATAAATTCTGTCCAGCTCTATACCTTCCAGCTGTCTATCCGGATTTTGATCATATGTACTGACTCTAATATAACCAATACGTTGTCCTAGCATGAAACTTACCTCAAGTGTCAAGTTAGGTTCTATGACCCTTCTACATATCTGTCAAATAATTAATTATTGAATCCTAAACAGACACTTTTCACTGCATATAATTGACGTCAGAATAAGCTGTACCCTATTCAGACGTAAAATTTACAAAATCCCCATTATTCTCAAAATAAGAAATAGAATGCTTTTTTATACGAACATAGTCTTTTACATAGTGTAGACCAAAAACTAAGTTTCCCTAAGCCACCCTTGTTATATGGATCTTGAAAACAGATGCCACATTTAATTTCACTCCTGCATGAGCTTGAGCAGAATCAAAAACCAGCCACATTGAAATGGTTTTTTAGCCAAAGATCCCCTGTCATTAATATCACTCACGTAGAGAAAACAGCTCTCATAATCTTGATCAACAGCTCGTCAAAAGTCAGTGATGATATATTTTCAGAAGAAACAGCTAAAAATATACTACGCACTGAATCCTTCTGGGATGAAATCAACTATTCCGTCCAGGGATGGGTAACACATAATCTCAAATTTCTAGATAGTCGCTCAAGCGGATATATTTATTCGAAACTCTCATGTAAAAATGGAAGATCAAATTATATTGGAAGCGATGACATAAAACGAGGTCATACTACAGGATGGTCATTTAACTCTGCGTGCCTGACAACAAAGAAATTTTTATTTACAGAATTTATTCATAAACATAGACAGACATGCATTGCTGATGAGATCTTGCACAATGGCTATATAGCTAAACTTCTTGAAGAAATGGGTGCCACTTACAAACAACTAAAAAATACGAAAAACTTATTAGAAGGTCATATAGAGAATTCATTCCCTGACAATGCCATTGAACCACAAATACTTATTCCTGATGCAAAAGAAGGTTATATTTCGATAACACCAGCATCCAGCAATCTAGTACAGGGAGAGGTAAACAATAGATTAAGAGACGGCCGCAACAGAGCTATCCGAACAAGTCTTCCTATAGGAAACGGAGCAAATATTGGAACGTTTGGCGATCTCGTATCTGATAGTAAAGGAGTGCTATTAATATTTAATGCCCATGTAAAAACCCACTTTAAATATTGGCAGATATGTATTTGGCGTCTCCTTAAAAATGGGCATTTATTCAGGTGTATAAAAACGAGACTAAAGCTTGCGAACCCAAGATGCTATTTATCCAATACAGATGGAGAATATAACAGCTTCCAAAATAGCGATGACAAAACAGACAACAAAAACATCTTGAAAGCTGAAATAAAGAATTTATTTTATGATTACCACTGCATCACACAATATTTGAAAAACAACTCATACGAGAAAAACAAATTCACAAAAGAGATCAGCAAAATAAAAACGCCCTCTTTATCAGCAGAGCTACTAGCATCAACAAATATCAACAAGGAATTATTGCAAAAGATTGCAACTCAAGCATGGAACTTCTGGTTACAAGGAAGACTTAATCTATTCGCAGAATTTCAACCAGAAAGACCATATTTAAACTATCTAAAATCGCTATTTATTGAAGTGGCGATTGATCAAATACCAGAGGAAGTGGCATGATATATCTTTATTGGAAGAATCTTATATTTCATGAAGCAAATGCCCTTCAGTTTGGTATAGTAAAGGGTCTTATATCACCCTTAACACTGCTAGGCTTTGCAATAAATATCAAGAATCAATTAGAAACAAAAGAAACACCAATTGACATATCTGCCGCAGTCATTATTTATGAGTGCCAAAAAATGCAGTCCCGATGTTCATATACAAGCTATATCCCAGGTGATCGACATGTTTTCAAGAAGAGAATACATACAGCACCAAAACAATTATTGGATTTAGATATAATTTTACGCATCAAAGCGATCGATGAAAATAGGATCATCGAAACCATCACAAATGAGAAAAATTCACAATCTCTGAGGCAAATAAAGCTAGCAAAAAGCTTTTGCACTTCACTTGGCAAATGTCAACCATCCGTTTTTAGATCAAATGAAGATTTATTTAGAAACCTATTGGAAAGACCATTAAATGGTTTCTTACCCATAGATTACCAAGCCCGACATATCCCAAACCTAAGCACACAGCATCAGCATTATGACAAACTTGATTACGTAATAGATCTATTAAATGAGAGCAAAGAGTATGAAGCTGTTCATGGCAAAAGCTGCTTTGTTCCCTTAGTAATGGGATTGCGTCTGTTAGAACAGACAAAGGAACGCAAATACAGCAGAAACAATTTCCTTCATGCGTATGCGGAACCATTAATTGGAATTGCCCAAACACTTTATCTACATCAGTTAGAACTTGAGGATATCGATCGAATATTCTGGAAATATAAATGGCAAAACAATGATTACATAACTGTCAGCGATGGTCATCCATAGTTTGCAATTAGCAGGTACTTTAAAGGCAATATTAGATAATTCATTATTGAAGCTTGGATAATTTTCTGACGCATTAGATGTTTATCATACGTCACACATGACAAAGGAAAGTGATTAACTTACAAGAGGTATATTTTATGAAAATGCCGAAGAGCGTGAGTTATAGGCGTTCGATAGAGAATAGCATAGGTTTTTTTTATCAAAGCAATAAATCAGGTGTTCAGACACCAGTTTATCTAGAAAGAAAAACATTAGTTGGCCCGTTCTGTGACATAGCCTCTGCCTCAGGAAGCAACCAGAAAAACACCAATGCATTAAATATTTTTACTACAGACCTTGCAATTTTATCGCAGGATACATGTGAATTTTGTATTGAGTGCTCTTTATGCCTACTACAAAACTGGTGTAGCCCGTACCGAAGTGAAGATGAAAGTGCAAGCAGAACTCTAACGGAATTCACAAACGAATACCTTGCATTAGATGGCTTTCATACTCTATCTGCTGCATACGCAGAAAATATCATTTCGAATCATTGGGGATGGCGAAATACTGAAACATTCATGGTTGGAAGGCGCTCCATTGTCGAATTCAATGATAAGGCGTATACATTCACAATACCTGACCATAGCAAAAACCCAACAATAGATGATCTAATGGCTTGCAATAATCACAAAGATATCAATTCTGTCATAATGTTTATCAAAGATGCATTAACAAAAAAGAACGCCCCTGGGGAATTAAAATTAAAAGCAATATTTACTGTTCATCCTGGCAGGGAAGTATTTCCTTCACAAGAATTCATTGATGATGGAGACTACTACTCGAAGGAAAATAAACAAGGAACACGTGTTTTAGCGAGCATCTGGACTAAAGAAAAAAGACGTCAAGCAATATTTCACAAAACGAAAATATCAAACGCATTTCATCGTATTGATAGATGGTATGAAAACTCATATGACTCTCAGCCTATAAGCATTAACCCCTTAGGCTATGAGCAACAAGAAAATAAATCCTATCGCAACTGGGCAAGCGGTTTAGATCTATATCATCTTCTTATGAAATTAGAGCAAATCACAGAAGACATGATATCAACAAAAACACCTTCACCACACAGTCATTTTATTGCAGCAAACCTAGTTCATGGTGGATTGTTTACTTCACAAAAAGGTATGAAACAAAAAAATGAAGACGGTTAGCAACAAAATACGATACATGTGTGAATTCAAAACCCCACACATTGATACAATAAGATCGCAAACTGCGAGTACGCTGATGATCATTCTGCATGGCATTAACAAAAGAAAGTTAGGTGTATTAGGCTTATCCTTACCAGAATACAATGAGGAGAATTTAGGAGATACATTTAGGATTATCAGCTTCAACAGAAACGATTTAATTGAATATATTCACCACCCAATAATCCAGCTTTTAATTAAAACTCAAGCTGTAACGAATTCATCAATTATCGAAAGCATTAACAGTAAAAATGAAATTCGTTTCATTAGAGATCGACGCTATGACCGACGACGCATAGGGCATTGGATAAACCAAGGATACAGTGAAAATGAGGCAAAGGAGCGTATTACAATGCTAAACGAAATCAAAGAGCCTCTTCATTTCATTTGGATGCGGAGCAAAAACGGCAATCTATTTAAAATATACATTAGAAAGGAGGCAACACCCAATCGACTTGATGGCTTATTCAATAGTTATGGGCTAAGCAAAGAAGGTGCAACCGTACCTGGCTAACCAATCCAAACCTGTAATGACCATATTCAGGGCATGATTCAATTTACTTAATATGAAGCGCTTAAAAAGCGGGCATAAGATATACGATCAGAAAAATGCAACAATCAGTGACAGTTTCTTAAAGATATATCGTGGAAATTTTATAAGTAGGTATAATATGCCAAAGTGGACAGAAACCAAAATACAGGAAAAGATCAAAAGAAAACACGGAAGAGGACAAGGTTCAGAATACCGTTCATGGCTTAAGAAAAATGAACGGAAGAGCTCTGAAAGTAACCTCAATCGGGTTAAAGGTCAGCTAATACCCAGGTTGTATGAATTACGAGACGGGATTGATTGTGTTGCACTAAGATTACTTGAAAATATACCGGGAGTGACTGATATTAGAGAATGCTATCCACTGGATAGAGAAGTCACATTATCCATAACAGACCAGTTGAATATACGTCATCCTTGCTATGAAGGAACAGAGATACCGGAAGTATTAACCGTTGACTTTCTGATAACTGTGCTAGCAGATGAACATGAGAAAGAAAAATATATTGGTTTAAACGTAATACTGAAAAACACCAAACTTTCCACATCATATTTGAATCGGAAAGAAATCGTAAACCTTTATTTACAACACGAGCTGCACTCACCGGTAACCAAAACATTTTCTGCGAGAGAGACCACTCAGGAATTAATTAATTGCGTAAACTGGATTTATAGTGCCTATGAGGTAAAAAAAACAGATTTCCCATATACTAACATTGTAAGAATTCAGGAAAACATTATCAATGAGCTAAAGAAAGGCAACAAAAAGCCTATCAATATAGTTTGTCAAAATATCGATAAACAGTTGAATTATCCAACAGGCATCAGCCTTAGGATAATCCGCTCCATGATTGCACATCATATTTTAACGACTGACTACCATACAGAACCAATCAGCGCAAACACTACGATAGCATGTCTAAAAGTCGTACCAGAGAGTGAGTTATTGCAATGAATACAGCAACTATTGCTACCAATCAAAATTTTTTAATTAAAGGGCAAATATATAAGGATAAAGAGTTAAACCAGTGTTTTCGAATCACGTATAACAATCCAATAACAACAATAACCTATATAACAAATTTACCCGATGAAGAGAAAAACACATTCCCTTTTGCTGTACAAACACAATCATTATTAGATCGATTTAACGCTGGCAAATTAGAGATTCAAAGTGACAGCCCTTACAATCTTGATCCAGCCGCATTCACACAAAAACAAATCAAAAGAGCTACTGCTCTTTATAAGATACTCGAACCACACCTTACAAATAATCCTGACTTCTTGCAGAGCCGATGTAGAGGGCCAATCCTAGCTAATCTTAAGGAAAAACATGGCATATCAAAAGAAACATTATATTTGGCTGTTTCAAGGTACTATCAACGTGGAGAAACCTTACTCGCTCTTTGCCCTGACTATCATCTTCGAGGTTTAAAAAAACGAGAAAATAAAAAAAACCCCATGAAGAATAATGAAATGGAGGATCAAGACGAAACAATTCAGCAAAAAAAACGAGGAAGAAGAGGAAATGAGCATTGGGGAGGAGTACCTGGAGAGTTATTTCGCTCTCAATTCAATTATACGCTCAAGAACTTCCATTATTTAGAAAAGAAAACAATAAAAAAAGCTTATAAGCGTATGCTTAGAGCTTTTTTTCCAGGAATACCAATAAACGAGGTACCTTCGTATAGACAGTTACTTTATTATAAAAATACAAACTTCAAAAAAATGAAGTTATTCAAAAAACACTATGGAAAAATAATTGTACCAAGAAAAGACCGTCCCATGTTTAGCAGTACAATCCAGGAAGCCTGTTATCCTGGTAGCATTTTCGAAATTGATGCAACAATAGGTAACGTTTACCTTCTTAGCAGTTATTTTGATTATGATGATCCAATAGAACCCCATGAGATTGTCATCATAGGCCGGCCCGTCATTTATCATATTATTGATGTTTTCTCCCGCATGACCGTTGCTTTATTCATTGGGGTCGAAGGACCATCTTGGGATAGTGCATCTCAAGCAATTAGAAATTTGTTTTTAGATAAACGAACATGGTGTAAGCAATATGGTATCAATCTTGATGATTTCGATAATCCTGCAATGGGTTATACCGGTGAAGATCTCTTTCCTACAATTGCTGGCTTACCTGAAATATTACGTTGTGATCATGGTGAATTTCGTGCAATTTTACCTGAATGGCTCGTAACATATCTTGGTTTAACAATCACAAACCATCAGGTTTATTGCCCTGACTTGAAGGGAACCGTCGAACAGTCCTTTTCACTCACCCAGCACAAGGGTGAATACACAAACCTCTTCACTGTTGAACAGTCATTCAAAGTTAGAGATCAAATACTCGGTAATGCCATAGATCCACGTCGCGGCGCATGTTTGACACTGCATGAATTTATAGCTCTTTACCTGCGTATAGTCCTGAATCTCAATGCGAGTATAAGACAGAACTACCCACTAACTAAAGATATGATTAGCAAAGGCATTCCTCCCATACCAGTTAAACTATGGCAATACGGCATCGAAAACCTTGGTGGTGCACTTCGCAAACCCAATATTCGTGAAGTAGATAAAGCGCTATTACTAAGAAAAGAATGCTCCACTACTAAAGAGGGAATTCGCTTTTATCAAGATCAATTCTATCATTGCTCTTATGCAGAAAAAAAAGGGTGGTTTGAAAAGGGCAATTATCAAAAGGTCACTCTAGCATACAACCCTCATTCTATGGACGAATGCTATCTGGTTATCAACAATCAAGGCAAACTTGAGCACATTCCCTGCCATATAACACCTAGATGTAAAGATAAATATTGCAATACAAGCTTTTATGACTCTGAGTTTATATTTCATCATGAACAATATACTAACAGTAAAATATCATACGATCAAAACCAGCGTGACACCACAGAACAATATATAGATCAACAAATTGAGCAAGCTAAAACTCGAATTCCAGACGATGGAAACAAGCCATCATCATGGAGTGATATGTCAGTTAATCGTAAGGAGGAGGCAGATAAGGAACGTGCTCAACGTAACCCTCGTCATAACCACGACGATTCTGAGACTCATTCCCAGCAAACAGCAGATCAAACTATTACAGAACCTGATTTAAAAAACGATAACGAAAAAGTAAAAGTCTGTAATGAAGAGTCTCAATCAGATGAAATCAAATATTGGGAACAGATTAAAGCTGCCCGTGATTTGGAACTTCAGCAAAAGCAAGTTGAAAATGAGGATAATGAATCATGAACCGTTATTATGAAGATCGCGAACTACGAATAGAGAAAGCAAAGTACAAAGAACAATCTTTGCTCCGTTATCAAGGTAACTCTTATATAGAAGCATTACCAAAACGTTTAGACAGAGTGGGTTTAATTAAAAAAATGATACACCATATCCCTTATTCAAGGGATGAAAGGAGACTACCCTCACATGAACGTAGTGATGGCCCATTCATTCTAACAAACTGGTTTCTTAACCAATTCGAGCACTATGAGCTTTACACAATATTAGATAGCCTAATAAGACAAGGTTACTATCAAAGAAAACTACGAATTAATAGCAATTACAGTCTTACGGCTTTAGGCGGTATAGTTACTGGCGTGCCTGGAGTAGGCAAGAGTTTTGCTACTGCTAATTGTATACAACTCTTTCCAGATATCATAATCCATGATTACAGGCACTTTAAAGGAGGTGATGATTTTCAACAATTCCAGATACCCGTACTTATGATTATTGCACCCTTTGATGGTAAATTGAGTAGCATTAAAAAAAATATCATTGAAGCTCTCAATCTTTTATTAAACGCACGATTTGGAATATTTATCGATGAGAAGGAGGATCTTCGATCCATTTTAAGTCGCTTCAAAGTCGGCCTGCTAATAATAGATGAAGTACCATTCCTACTGAAATTCGGCGAGAGTAACTATGAGGCCATAATAAATTATTTATCAACACTAAGAACAAGACTATGCATCCCGATAATGTTCATTGGAACACCTCATATATTGTCAATTTTTAAAAGTTCATCTCAAGCAAGAAAAATTTTAGGACCGGCACGCCACATCATGTTGCCATTACTTTCTGAAGGGAAAAATGACGACGGAACCTATAATCTATCAAGAGATTTCAAGGACTTTATGGAAAAAATGTGGGCATACAAATGGATTGAAGATACAACAGAGTTACCTTCAGAGGAAATAATGCAGGCTTTTTATAAGTGTACGGCAGGAATAAGGGATTACATTATAAAGCTTTATCAAATAGTTCAAATAAAGTTAATCTATGATCATGAACGTGGACATCGTAAGGACGAGATAATTTCACCAGATTTTATCTCAGAAACTGCAAAAAATGAATTTCATATTGTTATAGATAAAATTGAACATTTAGCTAAACACCCTCACAAGATTAGCGATATTGATGACATGGGGTTCAACGCTATACCCGAAATAACTAAAATAGCTGAAAAATTCAAAATCGCTGCTCCAGAAGAAAAACAAGAATATCAAGAAATACGAAATAAAGTATCAAAAGAGGAAGCTCTTATTAATAAGCTACAGGCAGAAAACATTGATTCTGATCGGGCTACCTTGATAGCCAAGTGCATTATAAACCAGCACCCTGACGCTAAAGACCAATTACGATTAGCGCTAAACCTTGATGCTGATCCTGAATTCGGCAAGCAACAAGCTCCTTATATAAAACGCAAGCCAGTCGACCTGACGGCATTCAACACCAATCTTTTCAGAGCATGCAAACCAAAGAAAGATGATGTAAACAATACTTATGATAATCTTCGGATGAATGGTTTGACTACAAACCTCAGAGATTTTCCATGACCAGTCATATTCAACGGCTCGGGATAATCCCCTATGGCCGCAAAGCTCGAGAGCAACGCCTTCCCGAGTGGCACTTTGCTAAACATGTCACTGCAGAGTTCCGATTTTGGGGCAACATATGCCGCGATGAAAGAGGATTCTTTCGAGTACTTATGCGATTTGTTCATGGCAATCAGTACAAAGACTACTACGTACCATTCCGCTTTATGCGACGCATGGCAATTGGTACAAGAATACTCAATGCATATCCCAGATATGAGATACCAGACAGCTCTCTAACCACGATCAATTTTTCACCCGCTAATGCAACATTAATGCTCCTGTCTGACTGCCCTATCTGGATAAAGACGTTGTGCTTTTACCAAGGAGAGCAGGATTGCATTGGTTTTCAGCCTGTTTTCAGGTTCAGAAACGGATCAGATTTATACTATATGCCCGCAATGGAGTTTGTACGTAAGCTATATATTGCCAATGCGATGTGCTGTGACGACGTAATGTACCCTGCCAGGATGGAAACTGCCGTCAGCTATCACGAACATAAAGGGAACCAGCTAATATTACACCTGCTAAAGCGGTATCGCCGTGCCTATATCACCCAGGGTACGGCCCAATTTTTGGCTAGGTGGCATACTTGCACGGCTTTCCGGGCTAGCTTTAACTCCGTAGCGATAGAAACCATGCTAATGCCACAAAGCAGCTATCAACCATTACAGTTTGATCCCCCCTCCATCGAACAGATGCAGTTAACCTGCCTCATGGAGAGCCAGACAAAAAGGCACTGGATTCAACGCATCATTGACGTAAGAAATATTCCTTTGAACGCACGCGAGATAGTCATACACCAGGAAGGAAAGAGGAGCTTGTTCAAAGTCAGGTAGGAGTACTGATTTCGTACCGGGATTGCATGAAATAGCAGGGATTACACGATGGAATGCAGACGCAGCAGATCTGACGTCTGGCTCAGCGCAACCCAACATGCCATCTATGCGTGCTTTTTGGTTACGCCTTGAAGGTTGTCACTCTTCTATAGAAGCCTCACCATCCAGCTTTTCAATGAACGCCATCAACTTTTGCTTTTCTTCCGGCGAGAGCCGCTCAAACCTGACCAACAACTCTGCCATCTGATCATCGTTGCAGTAAAAGTAAGGTACCGGCACCTCAAGGATTTTTGCTATGCGCTCCAAGGTCTCGAAGTCCGGGAAGTGCTTACCCTTCTCATAATGATTCATACGTGCACTGGCTGAAAACTCATCAATGCCAGCGAGTATACCCAAATTTTTCTGGGATATGCCTTTCGCTCTTCTGGCGTTTTTTAGCCGTGTAGGTAATGGTGATCGCGACACAATTGGCGTCATGTACTCAGCATGAATAATGAACTGAATATTCCCTGTTTAACGCCTTCGCATATACTTAGGAATATTAAGTATTTATCAGTGAACTGCCAGCTTTTTTGTACAGAGTAATAGAAAGGTAAAACGTGGACTGGTCATAAGGGAGGTCACCTAAGAGAGGCGCGGAAAGCTACATCATGAGTAACTGAAGATATTTGCTGTAAACTTCACAACTATTATTACGCTGTCTTTAGAAAACTTCAGAGTAAGACTGATTTCGTAACATACTGTTTTTTCTAGATATTATTCGAAGACACAAAAAGTATGTTTTGTTAATCAAGAAAGTGATTTTCCTATGTAAATCAACTATTTTTCCCACTCTATAAGGTGTTCTCCGCCACATAGGCGGTTAAAAATCCC
>BMAT01006083.1:61426-73778 GCA_019649035.1 Elysia marginata | reverse complement strand
CAGGTGAGGTATCTGCAGGTTGGGTGTAAGACGTCATTCAAAAACTCCCAATCCCACTGTACTGGATCCTCTTCTGCAGGGTCAATCAATTCTTTCCAAATCTTTACCTGCAAGAAAACTCTTAAGACATGAAACTTTGAGGCAGCAAACGATGGTGGTAATGTGTGGGCCTTTACGGCATGATTTTGGGAAGCCACCTGTGTCCTACTTTCTGTACCTGAGCTCATTTAAACTCTCGATGCTTTCGCCATACAAACAGACCAAAGGGTCCTCTCTTGATTTTATTTATTTTCTCTCGTCCATTGGCAACCATGAAATTCTTAGCTGTTGCTTTAAGTTGTTAAGTGTTTTTAATTTTTTTTCCCTTTTCAGTATAACATGGATGGGATATTGCGTCACAGCCAGTAAAAGCATGAAAGAGGATTATGTTGTTCCAGAGGTCTTGCCCAAAACGGCTTTTGTCTTGTGAATGTCCTAAGTCTGATCTTGAGACGCAGCGGAAAAAAGTTTGTCATGTTTTTTACTGACATGGTAAAGCAATAGAAACCGAAGGCCTGTGTCTTCTTTAACTAAAACAGTATCACGTGACATTCCTGACTGTAGAGTCTGCTGAACGATTAAAGCCTCTACGTCACTTTTCGCGTGAAAAACAATAATATTGGCTTGGCCTAATTTGGTGCTGAGAAAGTTAATGAGGTTTCTCTTATTTTTGTTATTTGACCAAAATGAATCTTTCGTTTCACCAAGAAAAGCATCAGGGCTTATTTCAACATTTGAAGATGATCATAGTCCTCTTCTAGCATAAGCTGAATCTTTTGTTGTTGGCCTTAAGGCATAACCATCAAAGACAACCGTGAAAGGCGCATACTACGCCTGTACATAGTTAACATTCATGTCATCAATTTGTTTGTAAGTAGTACCTCTGGGCCAACTGACTTTATGAAGCAAAGAGCCCCCCTCTAGAAATTGATGTAGAGAAACCCTCCGAGCGCCATTTTTGTGTTAGCTAGCCGGACCTACAGCTTTTCAGATTTCTTTGGTTTGCTCTGACTAAGAGTGCGGCAGTCCTCTACTGTTCCACCAAAAGCCCAAACTCTTTCTATTTGACCTTAAAATAAAAAACACAAAATGAATGTTTTTCTCAAAGAGCAAAAATGGATATAGAGGTTTTTGTATCTCAGCCCCTCAAATAAAGATGACGGAGCAGTTGTCAGCTCGTACGATAGACCTTCCGGAAGCTGTGTCGGTGTTCCTTTCGGGATGTCAAAAGTCTTTGGAAAAACAGTTGAGGATCAATGTGCACAACATCGTTATCTATCTTTACTAAAGTTGGGCTCTCTATAGAGTATTAATTTCACTTGATCTGATTTTTTAAATATTACTTCTATGAATGCTTTACCCTTCATTGACTTATTATTTTGAGGGCAACCTTTTGCTCTGTCTACATTTGTGGAGTCATGAGAAATTTTGCCCGGGCTGATATTCACACTTCTGGTGAAACTTGAAACCTCTAAGTAAATACGAGTAAGTATGTCACGATTTTTCATGTGTCATTATGCTATTCTATTTATCTAGCTAAGGTGCTTTCTTTGTGTGGAGAGTTACAAAAATTATCAACACCAGTTAGAGTCGTTGTTTTTCAACTTTTTTCGACACATGCTGGCATTGACATCAGCCACACTGTCCTTTCCGCCTCTCCAAATCCTCTACCTCTAGTCAGTCCTCCTCTTCCTCCTCTTGATTTTAATATTTTCATTAAAACTTGTTCCAACATCACATCAGATGATATCCCCGCCCAAAACAATTATGTCTGATCTTCTCATAACACGATAGACCTTATGAAAAGCTGTGGGCACTTGGGGTTAATTGTTTCTAGTTCTGACATGTTTTGCAAGTACAGCCTTGCTGATTTGACGTAAAAATTATGTCTACATGTTGCAAAATAAGGAAGCATCGCCTCGAGCATCAGCTGCAGGAGTTTTATTCCTTGGTGCCCTTTGTCTTTCATTGTTACAAAATCGCTTTCTTCATCTATGTTTTGCTTGCAGATGAGACACACCTACAAGAAGAAAATTATGTATCTTATTTGTCTATAAATGAAACAGAAAGTGGTATGGTATTAAATCAGTGTTTAATATGTAATTTAAGTCACATTATGTAATTTATCTAAAAGGTAGAATAACAACGCCAGCTTCGAAATAGTTATTACCGTACTGTCTTGTAATAGTAATGCGCAATGCGCAAGCACTGCCTTTCCAACGGGTTTCCATACTTTCGGCTAACCATACGAGCAGCCTCTCGCCGACGCGTAGGCTATCTTCAGAGATTCTCACAATTATTGTTCAATAGGGGTTTGGAATTTTTTTGAACATAGAGGTTAAATTAGTTTATATCAACTGACAACAATTTAAGAGTTTTTTTAACAACTAAATGGAGTATGCACTTACTTGAGTTAAAAAATGAATGATAGTGGGCCATTTATAAAGATTAATCAGTCTCCTCATATTTACTCGTATGCCGTTTGATAATCCTCCGACACACAAAAACTGAGCAGGCTGATTGACTGAACTTAAAAAAGGTAGATCTACAGATCGCAATTAGAAAATGGCATTTCAATAATTTGTTCTAGGCTTTGTGTCATCATTCTTACTTGAAGATTCATGAAAAGAAGCATTAAATTTTTTGTTTGGAAGAGAGTCCGCCGATTCTGCCATTCTTAGGTCTAGAGCGCGTCTTTCTAGCACAAAGCACTGCTGTTACAAGTGCACTGCCTACAATAGCGTGCTGGCGAGACTTGAATCAGGCGGGGGCAAAGGTCAAATCTTGTTCAATTTTCTTGGGCGCCATAAAACTACGGTGTTTCCTTACAGTCAGTTTTGACGGATTATCTTTAAAATTTCAAAATTAAAATTAAATATGTTCCCCCGGTCCGATTTTGGTAAACTTTTTTTTCAGCACTCTTATAAAGCCAAACTACATCATGAAAAAAGAAAATAATAGAAAGCAATTAGTTTGAGGTTCAGATCTAATTTTCCTGGACTACAGCAGGGTAAGCTGAGGGCAGACTCTTATTGTGAATTGCGAGATGCCATAATATCATATGCACACTAGGACAATGCAGACCCCCAAAATCTCGGTCAGAGAATCATTTTACCTTCATCATACACTGTAGGTCTCCGCTATATGTTTGAAAAGATAATTATACTCTGTCTCTCTCTTCCCTCTTCATTCCTCATTATATTCTCCAACATTCTTTGCATATAAATTTTCCTGTTCGAAGAACGGGTACTTAGCTTGTAATATCTACAAAAAGGTGTCAGGGCGTTCATGTCGGATGACAGAGCAAAGGGCATTGAGTTAGGCGGTTAGGTGTTTCACAGAAATTATTAATATTTAGTTATCAAGACTGTCCACATCACGTAAACATAGCATCTCGCTTTTAACATGCTGGACGCTCCCGGAAGTTACAGTAAAACTCTTTTTTATTATTTTTAGCTAAAATATTTCAATACTTCTTTCGGCTGCTTTTCTTTGTTGATATCGTCCTTGCTGTATTACTGAGAAAGAACGTTCTGATTAAAAAATAAAAATTAAAGCTTATTCCTTATATTTGAAACCACAGATGTTTTGCTGTAAATAGATAGTTATCTCAATGTTTTCGTGATAAAGCGTCTGGGCGTCAGGTGCAGGTAAGGTAGAAGAAAACGATGCTTTAAAAGTAATCATTCTATGAGAGGCACAACGGAGAAAAAACATTTCTGAATTAAAATTTAAATAGTCGCGGAGCTTATTTAAGTTAAAATGATACTCAGTACATGTCTCTGTATAGGAGTACATTTGAAATGTTTACAAAAAAATACGAAACAAAAACAAACGAGCAAGCGAAAACTGGGTTGTGTCCAAAAGAAGCGAAACCGTAAGCAAACTGTAGTCTCAAGAAACCTTTACAGCCCTGACATTTTGTTTCCAGGTGCATGCTAATATTTTCAAACTGCTGCCGAAAAATATGTTGTCAAACTATTTCTTCTGAGACTATAAGGATCTCGTACATTAAATTATAAACCCTAATCGATATCTAGATGGATTTTAAAGCCAATTAGTTAAATTTTGCTTTTTTTGATTTAGTTAATAATTTTCCAGATTGTGAGAAAATATTCTCTTTTTGGGAACTAACCTAATGATGCGTGATATATCGCCCCTCCCCTCCCCCTTCCACTCTTCGAGATGTTTAATTTCTGCGTAGATTGGTGTCTTATTCTTTCCAAATACTGACACCTTTAATATAAGCGACGCACTTAGTTTTGCTCTATTAACAGAGACTTAAGTTTAGATAAAGGATGTTACCATGTTTATAGAAACTTGAACAACTTAAGTGGAAATTATTAAATTTTCTCTGAAACCTGTAAGGCCTAGTTACGAGAAGACTACCCAGATATTGAATATAGGCTAACTCTGATCTGGAACTATTTATCTATAAATTCAGTCTCACAAACAATGAAGCAATATTAACCATTATTAATCACATTGAAATGTATCAATCTTGTGTACTTGTTTCATTTCTTTTCAATTTGGAGTAGGTCGACGAAGTTTGAATTTTCTTAAGGTGGAAAGATCGATAGTTTTGTGTATGGAGGAAAGACTGATATATAGATTATCCTGTTATTTTGACCCTGAAGGGAGAGGGGGCCGCGGCAACAGTTTGATTTGTTTAACTATTTTCTATGAAAATTAGGGAACTTCAAATTTAAGTTTTCCGTTTAAAAAAATCGTTTTATATCTCTTTTGTAAGCAGAAAGCCTTTAGCTTTTCCCAAAAGGTGATGAGTGAGGTTTTGGTTTAATTAGCTTTTCTTTTTTTTATTGTAGCAAAATGATGAATAAAACTTTTTACATGAGTTTTTCACTAAGGTGTTTTGTAAATCAATATTAAGGTAATTGCAACATGGCATGTCTGGAATTGAACCCGCGACAACCGGATCACGAGTCCGATGCGCTAATCTATCTGCTGGAAAAAACATCTAAACGGTTTCGTGTTTTTGGAAGCAAATTCATAGCTCTGCTTATGCGTTTGTGCTACTTAGGGGTCTATTACAGTCTCAGGCTAAAAAACCTTTTGCAATGTCTGAGGCTGATTGCGGTGCCATAGTCAATTACTTATACTCGCGCAGAGAGGGATGTTTGTCGTCAAATGTTACTCCAGCAAGGTAATCGGCAGCAGCAACAAGACGCAATATCAAATAAGGATTCCAAAAGTTTTTAAAATTGTGGCGGTATCACACTTGTCAAAATTTTTTGGTACTTAACCTTATCGTTGTATCTATAATGCTGCATAAAACTTAGGGTTTAGAAGATATCTAATAAAACTAGCCATGTGACAATAACTGTTAAAATGATGGAGAGGCTTATTATATTAACTATGCCCTACCGTTGTATCTTCTTTTATTGAGTTTCAAATATTTGATGTATCCTTTTTCCAGCACGGAAACGTTTAGAATAGGTGCCTGAGACCTCCTTAAGTCAGTAAAAAAGGCATTGTTCGTTATGAAAAGGTCGATATCTAAAAAGTCTGCCCTGTCGCTCTGTACCCAGCTGTTTAATAGTACTGTTGAACCAACCCTGAATTAATGCAGTGAAGTTTGGGGCCTTTTGAAAGCCGATCCTTTTGAAAGGTTTTATTTGCCAATCCTGAAATCATTTCTTTGTGTAAAAAGTAGCACCTTGAGTTATTAGGTGTACGGCCAACTAGAAGTTTTTCAATTATTTGTCCAACGGTACGTGAAAGTCATTAGGGTATTTGATAAAACGTATTGGCTCTGGTCACAAAAATCTTTTTCCATTGTCTGGGTATGATCAGTCATTGAAGTTGCCTCATTCAAAACCAAATTTTAATACTTGGGTCACGCTTTTTAGAGATGTTTTAGATAAATGCGGATTAGGGTATGCCTGGATTAGTCAATGTGTTGTTAATAAATCGCAGTTTCTATTTATTTTAGAGGACAAATTAGAGATATTTGCTTGCAGGACTGATGGGTTGAGGTTAAAGGTAGTAGTGATAACAAGTTTTATAAGCATATCAAATAATCCTTTTGTTATAAAAATGTATTTGAGTGTATGTGCAAAAGCGCACAGAATTTCCCAAAGTAGAATTCTTCTTCTGAGTTGCCGTGAATTTCATGTTGAGCTGGGTTGGTGGGGGGCACATCGTGTACCTGTAAATCAGAGGTTGTGGAATGTATATGTGGAGCTGTTGAAGATGATACCATTGTTTAATTGAATGCATGAATTCGAAGCTGGCAAACAAGAATGTTTGACTGGTAATCTTGCAGAGAAACTATGTATGTTTGAATTTGTCAACTACGTTAAGATTGAGAATGAACGTATATATAAAATGTTGTCTTGTTTATGTGCATGAGTGTTGAGAGAGTATACGAAGCATGTCACGTGAATGAGAGAGTTTCGGCTGCGTTGCGAAGGATTTTGTGTACCTTAATGACGGTTGCGATTGGTGATTGAATGTTTTCATATATTGATGAATTAGCCTCTGGCCTAATAAAATCTATTGAACTTAAGAAATATAAATATTTTACAAGTACCACTGAACTCACACCAAAATTTAATACAGGATAGCAAAGTAGAGAAATTCTGGGGTTTATTTAAAGATTTGAAGACATACAGTTTTATTTTGATTTGGACTCCTTAAAGTCGGTTTTTTATAAATATAATTAGCACCGTGTTGAGTGCGAAGTTTTATAGGTAACACAAGTTTATTTAATGTAGGGATCAATAACTTGTCCATGAGATTTTTGTTACAACGCCTTCAGCTTCGTTTTGGCCTTGACATAACAGCCAGTAAAACGGAGTCTTCCTATGTTTATCATCATATATAAATTGATAGATCTACATAATTTCTGAGCTAGGTTAATGTAAAAAGGACAACACACATATCCACTCTTGACACCATGCAAAAATGGGGCTTTAAAAACCCAAACAAGAAAAAAGCAAAAAATGTTTTCCTCAAATGTACATATTCTTTAATATAACATATTCTATGTTATAGCTTCAATGACATTCACTCATGTTTGTGACCTTTATATTTTTCAGCATCATCACTAATATGTCCGTTAGGTAGTATTGCTACCCATGCGATTGTCCAAAGCCCAAAAGTCAGTCCAAAAGTTTTTCGTATGTGATTAACCGAAGAGTCCACAGAGTAGTCCACAGCTCTGGTGGCACAATGTGTCCAGGGTATTCACGATATCTCCCAGAATCTGAGCAAACTGCTGATCGATGTATTTCTGGATGTCACATTGTTGGCTACAGCCCTGTTGACATCCGGCCAGAATTGGGTTGTCCTCGGCAGAGGCCACGGCAACAAACAGGGCCAGGCAGAGAACGGCGACGATAACTGTGGAAACGATATAGTACTGTTTTAAAGGTATTTAATCTCCTTAGTATTTGTGTTTATTTGTGCTGCAGCAGAAATCGATTGAGTCAGTCGCTGCAATATGAAACAAACCCTGATGATTTTAGCGGGTGCATCTTTACGGTGTGGATTTTTTGCCCAAAAATCCTTGTAGAATTAACCATACATCTAAATTAACTAAAGAAAGGTTGTGCTTGATTTTGGATCTTCCTGTCCAGGCGTCTAAACCGCCCCTGGGAACTGATCCTTTGCCCCTTGCACCAGCGATGGACCCTCTTAAGTTGCTGATAGTCCCACTAACGCCCAGTCCTCTATGCAAACATCAACGTGCGAATGTCGTACAAAACGCGTTAGTTTATTGATAAAGTATAGAGCTTAAAATGTCTCAGAAACAGTCTAATTTAGTCAGGTATATCCTTTATCAAAAGAAAGTTTCTGACATCCGAATGATTTGCACTGTTTCGGAGTAAAAAATATATATAGACTGACCAATCACTGGAAAGGACACTGAAAGATTCCTGTTTTAATGTGGGTTTTTTGTAGTTTTTTGTTTCAGACCGTTAATACTGAAAAATATTTATGTTAAATTCGCAGTATATTAAATTACAGTCATTTACTTTATATAGATAGTAAAGGTTGTAAAGGTATATTTAAAGGGCTACATTGAGATGGCCTATTACATGTTGAAACTCAATTTTGAAAAGCTAATACACAATTCGTAAGGTTTTTCCATTGTTAAATTTTAAACATTTGCAATATCAGAAAACTTTTGTATAAATAAAGTACACATAAATACTCTGTGAACGGGGATTATTTTTTCCAAGAAACACTCACCCTTCATTGTTGTGGTTGAGGTGGTAGAGTAGTTAACTCACACGGAGATGGTAGCAAAATGTGGCTGGTGTAGTAGACTATGCTCCATCTTACAAAGCTCTCACTTTATATAGTCGCCGGTCTATACCTTAGATACAATTAGAGCCACCTCGTCAGATTTTACCAACGTGAGAAGTGGGGTGAATGAAATTAAAATTTTGGAGAATAGTTCTTTAAAATCTTTACATTTTAGGCTGTGGTCTAAAATTATTTTTTTAATCTTCACACTTTTATTCTAAAATTGTGGCTCCTTTTCCATTGCAAACCCGGCTCATTATTGAGGAAGAAATTCAAATATACAACGTAGCCAATACAGATCTACTCCTCTACTCTTCTTTTTTTTTTCTTTGATCTTTTTATTTATTACTATCTGTATTTACTTTCCATTCCTCATAATCTCCATCTCTCTTTGTTGCCTCATTCTTTTTTCTCCTTTTTGGCCAATTTTCATGTGTCGTAGGTGGTTTATCATTAACTTATTTTATCAATTTACTAGAACCTTGGGCCATTAAAATATCTTTTAGGCTCTCAAACCATGGAATTATTATCTATTCAACAAGAAATCAGTAAAAAGAGTAAGAATTATCTGACCAGACCATGTAGAACTTACATCACCACACATTGCTTATCGTTCATCAAAGCATGTATTTAAAAATAGCAAAAAGAAATATATTCGTTTTTTTTTCCTTATTGACATCTTACACTTAATTCCTTAAAGTACGTTGTCCGGTTCCACCTTTTCCTAAAAGAAAAAATGTTACGTAGTATTTTGATAAAATCAGATATTTAATAACTACTGTCCTCGCTTCAAGCCATTATAGATTAAAGAATAATCTTAATTCTATAGTCAGTTTGGAAATACGATGCTCAATATATTTATTTGTAACTGATAAGTAAACAAGGAAGAACAAGGTGACTTCCAATTCTGGTAAGGTACATTTGACACACTTGAAGTTTTTTGTCATATACTTTAACATATATAATATTAGGATCTACGAATCTTTTAATGCTTTGGGAGACGCATAGAGCTTTCGCAAGCACTTTTTTTTATTTAAATTTTTTTAAAGAAAATCGATATTGCCTATCTTGCTAAAGCGCTGCAAGGAGTGTTTTTTTAAATATTCATATCGTGTAAAGGAAAGCATATTTTTTCGACGTAATGATTTCAAATTGCACAACCTTGTGTTAAGATATCTTCTCCCTGTCAATTGAAAGTGCTCACACTTGGCGACACCTTGCTACATTAACTACCCTCTTAAATAGAGAGTAAATTATTCCTTACCTTAACGGATTTTAATATATTGAGCCCTGCGTTCTTAGGCAGTGTAAAAATAATCGTTTTACATCGTTGCAAGGATTCGAGAAGCATTCGGTATTAAATGTTAAAAGTGGCTAATTACTGGTACGCTGCAATCATAATATACAGGACGTTATAGGATGGATCGACAAGTTGACTAACTTCTACCACCTGACTGGAAAGTAACAAAAAACTTAGATAGACTTACATGTGCAGGGAGGGGGTATTAAAGACTGAAACTAGAAATGTTTAAACCGTAAAAGAATAACCGTAGTTTTCGATTTAGATGTGAAAATACATTCAGTAAGACATTAAAAGGAGTAAAATGTTACGAAGTTTCGAACTAATGTAATCATAACGCCATTCAATGATCTATTTGTTTTGGCATCAACAGAACATACAACAAGATACTTTTTATAGGAAAAAAAGCTTTAGAAAGTGCTAGGGATAAGAAACAGTGAATATCACCCTGTGTAAAAAATGCAACGAGCGCCCACTTTCCACCTATATCTCAGAGAGCTGCCAGCGCCTTTTATAAAAATATTCTAAGGAGATATAAAAAATTCCGCAAATAAAGTAATGAATTTTTTTTTCAACACAAAAGGGAACAAATTTTTTAGGGAGACCAATAACTGCATTACTCTTTGACTTAACCACAACCTCTCCAAAACAACAACATCACTCACTCTCAAAAGCCGTTAAGACCCCGACATGCTAAGAAACAGGAAATTAGGTGTTTAACAGAACTTCATATTTAGTTAAAGATGTACCGTGCGTTTTAAAATAACATGCTGGTGGAGTGTCGACATTGTAAAAAACTTTGGCAAAAATGAAAATTACTCATCTTCGCCCTTGTATAATTAGCTGATTATGACTTAGTAAGGAAACCTTGATAGTTGATTTTATCAAAAATAAATTGTGCTTCTATTATACGAGTAGACCCATCTTTGTTGTTCAAACACACATGATCCGTAATGGCTGATTTGCATGTCATCTCATCTATCACTGTATGTCTGTTATTATGTCTGCAGTTGCCTTGTTCTTAGAATCTTTTTCTTATTTCTTCTAATCAACGTCTCAGGAGTTTACCCTACCTTTCCCCTGCCCATAACGCCGTCTGTGTATTTGTCTCTCTAACCTTGTCTATTCTCTTTACGAAAGGATCTTTCTGTCCTCTATTTATTTGTAAATCTGTTGATAAGCTCATTTTCATCTTTACCTAAAACCTATTTACTAATAGTCTCTCTTAAAACACAGATTTTAACTTGTTGAAATATTGTAAAGGTATGAAATTAGCAGCGGAGAGAAGTAGGCTTTTTAGTGGAAATGCCCGAAATGGTTGCCTTTGGTGCGATTTGGATCTTCCCGTTCAAGTAAGCGAGTCGCTTAGAGAGGCTAGGCAAGGACCTTTGCCATGAAACTCCTTTTTTAAGGAGCGTAGTGGCGACATTGTTTAAGCTAAGTTTCTCTAAGTGGCAAGGCGGTGGGTGCCGAAGCATCTATGAGTCGAAGGTTCGAATCATACTAAAGGCAGACATTTCGGGCATTTCCACTAAAAAGCCTACTTCTCTCCACTGCTAATTTCATACCTTTACAATATTTCAATCATTTGATTGCGCAGTGGCTGCCTCCATTATTTATTCTGATCTCTAGATTTTAAGTTGGTATGCTAAACTTTAAATAAATTCCAATGTCCAAGACGTCAAATGTACTATTTTTAGTCGCCAAAAACGAAGGGAATAGCTTGGCTTTCAGCCTGTTGTGTATCGTAATAAATATGCACCGGTAAGGATCCCGCAGTTAATGTCCGTTTGGTTAATGAGTGTCTCAGCTTAAATCATCAGCAACGGCAGGACAACTAGTGCGTGGTTTTGTAACCACATCATCAACAAAATTTGTTTTACTAATTTGTTTTACTTTTTTTTTAACTTGGGTGAAAATTTGAAAGTTCTTCGCAATATAGTTTAATATAAATATAAAACTCAACAAGGACCACTCTTCTTCACTTCAAAAGTTATGATCACCTTGTGAAAAAAATCAATATTTCCCTCAAAAGTTGCGCCACCTCTTTAGAATGACTCCTAAGATTGACTTTATGCAACCCAGGCGGTAAAATAAATGATCAATGTTCTTGCATACAATATAATGTCGTCAGTTTTGTAGATTTTATATCAGAGACATGTTGCATTAAAAACATGAAAAATTTTTATTTCTCTCAGCGAACCTCCCTGACGCGATAGCGGGCTGTATATCTGTTGTATCATTTCATATGAGAGCAGCGTTCGTATTTCCCAATGAATCCAGGCTGCCNNNNTTTCCCAATGAATCCAGGCTGCCAAACTGATAGATAAGTACTTTTGTACAGTCAATATTGCTTCACATAATTCAATCCGACTAAGCCTTGGTAAAACATTTTACACGTCATCGGTTTTTGTCATTAGTATCGCGTTAACGATCTATGCCTGGGCAGTTAGGGGCAACAACTTCCTACCTCTTAATATGTAATTTTACGAAATCTTTTCAGACTTTAAGCTTTTTCGTCCAGAGTTTTCAGTTCAGCACCAAGTCTCTCAAGTTATTTTGTTTGTTTATATGCTTTGTCGACCTGACACAGATGTTCTGGTTTGATCAGAAAGAGGAAACGTCTCAAAATGTAGATTTTGAACTTGTATTGCATTTTTTAACTTTTATTTTTTAATTTAGCAAATAATTTTAGTTTTTAATGTGCGATCGTCGTAATTTCCGTGCACTGATGGAGTG
>BMAT01006078.1:13265-23482 GCA_019649035.1 Elysia marginata | reverse complement strand
TCTCCTCCCTCTCACCACCATCTCTGCCTTCCTGTGTTCCAGTGCTGCCAACGTGTGTTCGACCTGTACTGTGAAGCGTCGAGACCAAGAGTCGCGGTCAAGCTGGTCCTGTACTCCTCACACACTGACTTGTACGACAAGGCTTTAGATCTCTTAGCTACCATATCAGAGGTATGTATACGCCATATATCTTAGCTACAGTCAGAGTTCAACCGGTATCTTTTAGCTACCATATCAGAGGTGAATTCATCTTTCTTAGCCACTTCATCAATGCTAGAATGGAATTTGTTTACTGCTTTATCAGAGCTAAACTTATTGGTAAAATTCTGTCTCAGCTACTACCTCAGGTGAAAAAAATGATATCTGTAATATAAATATCAGAGGTTAACCAATGCCTCTGACCTACTGTAACAGAGGTAAAAAGCATCTTTTACCTACCACATCAAGGGTAGACTGATATCTCTTATCCATCACATCAGAGAAAAACTATGATCTCTTAGCTGCTACATCAGAGGTGAACTAATATGTCTTAGTTGCTTCATTAGAGCTAACATGATATCTCTGTCTGAGCAAGAAATTTCAGTGATAATGAAAAAATCTCTTAGCTGCCATATAAGAGGTAGATTGATCTATGAACTAATTTATTCAGAGTCAGACTGATCTATTAGTGACCAACCCAGATGTAAACTGTACATTTGCATAAGGGGTTCGGTTGTTGTTTTTTTTTTTCATTGTTTCATTTTTGAAAAAGGCATGGCCTTTTCTCCAATTAGACTTTCCGATGTCTGACTGATTTGGACCAGACACAAAACATATAAAAATTTGTTGTTTCTTTGCAATTTTGAATTCTACAACCAGTATTGCTTTGTGAATGTTCCAGGGCGCAGATAACCCAGAGCTTATACGTCTGATCCTGGATGCCAAACTTGCTCCGCGGGTCGTCTCCATGCCGGTGTTCCCAGCCCTGGTGACCTTCGTCCTACAAGGTCAAGGCCAAGAGGACACACCCAGCTCAGCCTCTCCGCAAACAGTCGCAAATCAGCTGGCCGCGGCCGGTCTCCAGGTGGAGGCGGGGTCACTTCTGTTGCAGGCCCAGTCTAGTCATTCTCTGTTACAGACTTTCAGCTCAGCCCTGTCAGCAGCCTCTCAGTGGTTCTCAACATCTGACCAGTAGTGTGCAATAATAGCCATCTGGAGACCTAGTAGACATATTTATTTAATTTGTCTTGCAAATAGTCACAATGAGTCTTAAGTGACACTGCTCTGTGGTAGCTCAGTAAGGCTTAGTAACGAAGCCAAATTTCCCAAAAGGGATTAATATAGTGTATAAAAAAAGTTTTTTTTTGTAAATTTGAAAAAAGGTCAAAATCGGAAGGCAGTCAGATATTGGTATCAAGTACAGTAAGCTTATTTACTCTTTTTTTCAAATTTAACAAATAGAGAAGCTTTATCATGTTTTCTGTCCAAAGTTATAGCCGTATGAAGTTGGTATAGTTAGACTTGTGAATTTTTTAAAAAGTTTGAGTCAATTGTGTTGAAAGTCTAGACAACCATAGAAGTGTGAAGACCTTAGCAACCGTACCAATAAAAATGAAACACATAAAACTTGAAATTTTGGCATGAATCAGGTGTGAAAATTGTTCAGAAATGTTTTTAGCGTCAATATTTAAAAATTTTTTTTAAACATTGACTTCAGAGCACTTATTAAACTTTGCAAGTCTGTATCTCAAAACTAGGCTTTTGCGACTTAAGACTCATTTGGTTAGAATGCAAGACATTTCATCCCTAAACCTGGTGAATTCTATAGTACAGTAAAAATGTTTTATATTTATAATATTAGATTTGACTTGCCTTATCTTGCGGCTCTTCTTTAAGTTCTCCTTTGTAAAAGAATGCTTATTTTGAAAGGTGCGCTAAAGAAAGCATACCTATGTTAAGAAGTTAAATTTTTTCCTTTTTTGCTATTTTGCTATATAACTGCACTAACGAAATTGGTAAATTGACAAGTGAAGATGGAGAAAATAGTGAATATTTTATGTCACATGTGTCTGTTGGCACATGTCATGTCTTTTCACACCTTTATTAGAGTTTACCCCTAAAATTTTATTTCTCTCCATTCACCTCATGATTCTGCGATATTGAAAGCTTTTTCCCCAGTTTATATCACTAGACAACGAAAGGGTAAAGAAGGTTATGATTTCAATTAAAACTGTATTTTGTATTATGTTATCAAGACTTTCAATGCAATGTTGGTGTGGTTCTAAATAGTATAATTTCTTTACTTATCACTAAGCTAAGACATGTCAGAGGCTTTTTATAATGACATTGGATTGTAGAATTGTGTGAGCATCCCACCAAATTATTCTACATGCAGAATTTTTGTGATATGGAGTTATATGTACATCATTTGAAAGGCCTTTTAAAGTTGTTCAAGATTGTGAAGGGAAAAAAATGTTAATATCTTAATTATGCTGTTTGAGTTTTTTGTGTTTGAAAGACAAGGAATATAATTGATATAGTTGTGTAAAAATTTGGAGAAAAGCAAGGGTAAAAGTTTTCATACATATTGTAGAAGCCACAATTGAATATTACCTTGCCTAAAAAATCATTTCAAACATCATTTTATGGGCTCATAAGTTCATATGATAAAAGGAACGCCATGAGCTTTCGAAAAATGATGAAAAAGATAAAATGCTTGTAAAAATTTGAGCAAGTACCCGAAAATGCTCATTTTCTCCAGTTAGCCTGCAGCAAATGTAGACTCGTTTTGTCAGCGAGCTTCACAAATCAGAGATGTGTTTTATCCTTAAAATGAGTCAACAGAAATTTGAGTTTTGGTATGAGGCAATCCTTTGAAAAAATGAACTCTGGGTTTATTTTGCCACAAATATCAGTAAAAAATACTTTCTTATGAGACATAAAATATCTGAATGGAAAACTTGTAAAATTTTATCTTTGAAGAAGATGCTGCAAAGGAGTGAAAGACTTAATATTTGTTAATATATATACTACAAATGGTGTTCAGAGAATGTAAATATATAGCTAGTTCATTCAGGTAGGCCTGTTTTTTTTTTCAAAGAACTTTATTCCTGTACCCATCCGATGGTGGAATGGTGCTTATGTATTATTGTCATACTGTCGCTTAACTTTATGCCCAAGTAGTATCTGATGAACTAAGGTGCATTAAAGTTTAAACTTTGCCACACTGATTTCCAAGTCAAGTATTGGAGCAGATTTTACTCTGTCTCTGACTGTCTATGTCTGTCTCTCCTCTGTATACCTTTCTCTTTGTCTCTGTCTCTGTCTCTCTCTCACTATCTATCTCTCTCTATCTTTTTATCAGACATTGCACCTGGTTTGAACAATGCAGTATTTTGTTGAAGTTTTTTTTATAAATAAGCTGTGAATGTTAAATTACTGAGTGTCAAACTCATGTTGAAAGTGATACTGAATTTGCCTTTGAAAAAAATGTCTATTTATTCTCTCATATATGGACCAATTGTATTTCGTTTGCCTTATCGGTGTTATTATGACTTTTCAGTGTGAAGTTTGTTGAATGATTTTGGACTTGTCTTGTTTTATTTTTTTTTTTTTAAGTTAGAATTCCTTACATTAAGTTCGATTAATTGAAGCATGTATTCCCCTTTTTTTTTTCATTTATGTGTCTGCGTAAGGTTTTAATTTTTTTTGCTCAAATGCTTCCAAATTTTGCAAATTAGGAATTTTACATCGATAAGCTTCTTATTGGTGGACAGTATAGTCATGAAACTATATTGAGTGCTTCCTAGAGATGCTGAATTTTTAAAATAAGTTTTGATATATATAGTTTAAAAAAAAAACCAGAAACTAGTTTCCAAAAATTGCTACACTGAGGGATGGCAAATCTGGTTCAGACTTTTTCAAATTTGTTTGCTATCATGACCCATGCAGGAATTTTATTGAAATACTTTTCCCATGCCATGCTCAGAATTTTTTACTACGGGTCATTGATTTACATCCCTGTATATCTTATCTTTAGTATTTGTTTTTATTATTCACCATAACAAGAAAGAAATGCAGGACATAAAACTTTTTAAAACTGCAAATGGTGCTTGTTTGATGTGTTACTTGAAGTAGATGTGACCCTTCCTTTTTCTTTATTCCATCTTCTCCAATTCCCTATGGTTTGTCAAACTAGCTAAGCGTTATTCAATTCAAGGTGCATTAGTCAGGAAGGCCGATCCTCAGGTTATTTCATCCATTTAATTGCTTACTGCAATATGTAGATGCAATTTTTTTTAGCTACTAGATGCAATGTTAAGCTCCTTGTGAATTTTCTTTTTTTTTCAAAAATCATTTGGCATCCCTGATTAGTGTTAGCTCTTCCGACTTATCAGCGGTGGTTTCAAGGTATATGCCCAACCTCTCATCAGGCTGTAACCGCCCTTTGGCATGTCATTTATCCTGTCCAACCATCTGTGATTTGATCTCTGGCTGCCGTAGACAGTGCCTGGAGTATGTAGGATTTGCTAACAAATTTGCGACTAACAACATAATAATTAATATTCTGTTGTGACTTAATTAATGCTAGTTGAACCATGCTCAAGTGTGTCAAAGTTAATTGTGTGGCTGGAAAGACTTGATTCTGTTAGGTTATGTGATAACAATTTGATACATGAGAGCATTTAAAATTTAGCTTTGTTTGTAATATATGTGTAATAAAATATGATGATATTTTCATGTCTATCTTCAATTTGTTTTTAAAGATCAGATTTGATTTTTTTTTTTTCGTTTGGGACAAAATGCTTCATGTGTATGCAATGTTGAATGTTACCTGCTTCAAACTAGAAAGCTGGAAGCTAAATAAATCTAATGAAAACTCACAGCAGTTTTACCTGTAATTTGTGGTGTAGATTTTTGTTAATGCTCAACTTTATATTAGATAAGTAGTTCCTGTTTATTTTTAAGTTAATAGACAAACAACTACTCAAACTAGTTGAATATCAACAACAGAAGATGATTTTGGAAGTAAGTACAGCTTACTTTGTAATACAAAGTATTATGTTATATTCGACGAGTTTCCTGCAGGCTTATGGGACTGTCTCAGGACTAACCTCTTCAGTGTGTAAATTCAAAAGGTGGACTCACCAGGGAACTCTGTCTTTTTGTAGGGAGGTATTTTATTCAAGTCGCTCTAGTGCAGAATTTAACGCCTGAAACACTTACCATTGCCCAAGGGAAACTACTCTTAAAGAACTTTTCAAAGTTCAAAGAACAGCCATATGGGATTTCAGGGGTATTGTAATGGGAAACATCTGTAAAATGTCCTTTCAAATGGTTGTTTTTATTAACTTCAAAGGTTGGAAAGACACGTCAGCTGAGAAAAAATACTCCTTTTTTTAAAGTTTTCATTATTTTGATTACTTCAGTGCATTAGTATTATGACTTTTTTGTGTTTCTTGTCTTTCAGTTTTTTCTCTTTAACAAAAGATAAATTACAAACTAGATATTTTCTTTTCCTTTTTAAAAAAAAATTAACACAGCGTTAGCCTCTCATATCCTCTCTCTGCTTCACCAAAGTAAACTATTACTATGTACATTGTATCACCAAAGTAACAGTAACGCGTAGACAGGGTGGTTTTCCAGTTCTAAGTTAATTTTGATCTTGTATGCTTGAAAAAAAGGTAGAGTAAGAGATAGGCGATATACTTCAGAAAGACACAGTAGGGTATGAAGAGAGAAGTTGAGAAAGATAAGAAACACATAGAGATGATGTGGTAGAAAAGGGTAGTATTAGGAGAGAGTGTGTGTTAGATTGGTTGGTTGTTGGAATTTCAACGTCTCTTTTCAACCACAAGACGGCGCTTGGGACAATTGAAAGCGTGCTGCCACACTGTGATGTAAGGAGTGCTTGTATACTCCACACCCTGTCACATTATCCTGACACCGACCAGACTAAGCACTAAATCCATAATGTCAGACACTATGCGGATCAGCTGCTAATACCAATTTTAAAGTCCTTGGTTTGACTTGGCCGGGGATCGAACCACGTACCTCCCGATCCCTGAGCGAGTGTCTTACCGCTAGGCCACAGATCCGGTTTGTGTTAGAGAGAGAGAGAGCGAGAGACCCTATTTCCTATTTTTACAAAAGAATCTACAATGAGACATTTACCCTCATAAACCATTGTTATGACTGCATAAACTTAAAGATCATCACAAATGAGTGCCACAGACAGTTCACCATCCTTGCATTTTTTTTCTCCTAAGTTAGTCCAATGATGCTTTGTGTGCCAAAAAAAACAACAACAAAATTTCCCTGTTTCAACAGTACTGGTACTGCAAGCTATTGATTCATATTGCGGAGAATGGTACCATTGTAGCTTATTATTCTACCAATATTTCACGACTTCATAACACAAGACACACAGTCATGAAAACGTTTTATGCACAAAGTTTAGTCAGTTTTTGAACTGCATCTAAGAAAAAATGATAATAATAATATAATAATAATAATAATAATAATAATAGTAATAATAATAATATCTAGATTTATATAGCGCTTTTTACAATAAAATAAAGTCTCAAAGCGCTAGACAAAATAAAAGCTACACAATCTCTTTCATACAAGTTTACAAAAACAAGGATAACGTAGACAATCGGAAATTGAAAAAAAAATCAATTGAAAAATAAAGATAGATAGATCAAGCGCAAGAAAACATGGACAAGAAAAATTGTAAATTTAGGGTTCGTAATAAAGTTCTTATAATGGCTTAGTCTTTCAACAAGTATGTTTTCTGAACTGATATAAATCTAGATAATGATTCGGACTGTTGGACTGATAAGGGTAGACGGTTCCAAACATCTGGGCCCTGGAAAGTAAAAGCTCTATGATATAGATAAGTCTATGATATGTCGCATTTTTCACAATACACGGCGTTGGCATTCTAACCAGTGCGTTTGTTCTAAAATTCCAAACCTTGCATAGAGTCATCAAAGTTTTATGGACAGATCAATTAGGATTTCTTTTTATTTAAACTATAGAGAAATCTGGTATTATTAACTTAAAAATCTAAAAGTTGTTTTCTAAAAACTAATATTTCCACATCCGACTCATATGGAACTGTTGCGAGGCAATGGTTGTGACCTATATCTACATCATAACTTGGGTAACCAACGTCACAATTTGATATATACATCCTCTTCCGCATTCCTTCTTTCAGTCTGCCCACCACTTTGTGTGATTTTGGTTGGTTGTTTGAATTTTTAACGTCCCAGTCAATTTCCAGGTTATATCAGAGACAGCGCTGGGGACAATTGAAAGCGTGCTGCCACATTGTAATGTAAGGAGCGCTTGAGTACACCACACCCAGTCACATTATACTGACACCGGGCTGACCAGACTTAACATTAAACCCATAACGCAAGACACTAGGCGGATCAGCTCCTAATACCAATTTTGAAGTCCTTGGTTTGACTCGGCCGGGGATCGAAACATGCACCTCCAGATCTCTGAGCGAGTGTCTTACCGCTAGGCCACAGAGCCGGTCCACTTTTTGTGAAAAGATCGGAAAACAAAATAATGCCCAGACCATATAAAACGCTCTCAAAGACGTTTGATATACAATTCTGCACCAAAAGAAAGACAGGTCATAACCATTGTACTATGAACTCGACAATCATTCGCAAATGATAAAAGATGAATCTAGACACGAACAACCGAGCGTTGGGATACAAAGTTATTTTTAATTTGATCCTTATGAGCCATTTTGTCAGTCCCTAAAAGAACTATGAATTCAAGAGCGCTTTCTCGAAAGCAGCTTCAATCCAGTTTCGCGTGAAATTGTTTCTCCATAATCACTTAAAAAATATTATTATTAAAATGTACTTTATGGCAAAATCTCAAGTTCACAAAAAAACCCACCCAGACCATTATTTACGTGCAGTTAAATTATTTCCAATTTTCTAAAAAAAAAACTTCACTTACGCAGGTCATTATTGTGTACAAGGGGCTACGTGACAAACTGTTTATTTGCCAGGAAAAAAAGCAATTTTCCCACATTCCTTCATTAAATTACTAATCAACCAAATTGAGATTGACAAGGTGGACTTTGTCGATTTGCTGTTGAAAACTTCAAGAAACGCCATTAATCGTATTCAAAGTCGTTGATTCTTAGCTTTACTAAAAGTAACTTTAATTTAAAAAAGACGTGATTTCCTTCGCTTAAGAAATAAGCTGTTTCACGCATTTGCTCAATTGTAGCATCAAAATTATTCTTGGTGCTGGAATCCCTGGCAATCACTCAACATATTAAGTCGAATGTTGCTTTAACAAGGCGTTGTTATTCAACCAATTCTTTCTTTTTCTGAGCTCCCAAATATCATAAAATTATTTTTGGTAAGAAATTATAAATATTTTTGTGGAGAAAAATTCCCGTTCATTAAAAATAATTCAAAATACGAAGAAAAAGAGGAAAAAGTAGATAAATTAAATAAAACGCTGTTTTTTATATTAGAACTTGAGAAATTTGACCAAATTGGAGTGTTTGCAAGAAAAATGTATCTTTTTCGGACAATGACACTACAAGTCAAAGTTTATTGTTTTCTGGGAATTTGCATCTCAGTCTCTTGGCTGCTAAACTTGCATCCGCATTTTACATTTATTGCGCTCTTTGGAAACAGTCTGACTTAGGGAAAGATTAATGCGAAATTGTACATAAAAGATGCTTTCAATAGAAAAAAATCTTCCAAAAATGTGAAGCTATGGTTGTAAGAAGCAAAATGGTTGTGACCTAAATCTACGTCACATTTTGTGAAACAATCTCTTCCGCATTCCTTCTTGTAGATTATGTGTTTCTTTGTGTGGCTCGACAGGAAAACAATATTACGTAGCTTTAAGTTTAAAAATACAATGTACGCTCTGAAACCACCTTATTTCACTCAAATACACAGATTTAGGTCACAACCGTTCTCTTTTCATAAGAGGCCAATAAGCATCATTGCAATTTTTTATTGGGAAATGAAAAATCAATAAAACATTTTTCTTTTTCAACCCTTACCACACGATTATTGATGGCGGATAAAATTAAGTAAAGATCAGAGCTTTGGGATTTGGCTTAGGTTAAACGTCTGTAAAAGAAAAAAAATAACGATGACAATAAAAACAAAGTTTAAAATGGCTATATTTTTTCTCTAAAATCGTAAATAAAATTAAATCAAGCAAAATCAACGAGCGTAAAGGTTTGCTTTACAAAATCAAAATGATTTTTGCTCATGGCAATCTAAAACTCAAAAGTTTACAGTTATTAATGAAACGATGAATTCTTTCACCTTTTTGCAGCATAAAGTAAGATTCAGGGTTGTAGTGTGTGTGTATGTGTACGGCGCGTGCGTATGTGTTTTATAACATTACTATACTGTGGATACTGTTCAATATTCAAAGCTTTAGTAGTTAGTAGTCAGAGAGAATCACGTCAGTTATCATCTGCCCCATTTTCTATTCTCACATTCAATGTAATGCTCAATAAAGTTTCTTAGCTCGAAAATACATTGGTCTACTTAGCCGAGCTCGCCTCGCGCGTGACGTTAACTTGATCTGTAAATAGCAGTGTAGTTCCAGAGTAAAGTAAATAATTATAATTAACACAACCACTACGCGACTTACGGTCTGCCATTGTGTAGCACGCGATAGTTATAGAGTTTCAATTTTCAGAAAACAAAAAGTTGGACGGAATAGGTATTATGATAAAAATCGTTTCAACTTTGATAATATTCAACAATATTTGCAATGTTGCAGTTGCCATGTCACCGTTGTTCATGTAAATTTTGAACTTCTCTCAAAGACCAAGGGTATCTACTCAACTGTTTTGACCTAAATCTACGTCACAACTTGAGAAACAGGATCTCCTCTGCAGTCCCCTTTTTACAGTACGATAGAAAAAATATTAAGCAGCTTAAAGAAAAGGCTCCTTTCCGGACCACTTTTGATACACCATTCCGCAGGAAATGGATAGATGTAAGTCAGAACCATTGAGTGAGTATTAAAGGATTTCAGGGCCAAATGATACATCATCCATTTCATTTTTAAATGTCACCGCTCTTTGTCACTTTCTATCTTATCAATCAGAATGAGACTAGACCTAGTAATAGTTTTTTTTTCATAGCGCGCGTTGTCCAAATGTTTGTCTATCGTTTTGACAGAAACAAACATTCAAAGCAGGAACACAAAAAGTTTTTAGC
>BMAT01006077.1:0-15042 GCA_019649035.1 Elysia marginata | reverse complement strand
CTGCTCTAATAAACTCACCAGTCTTTCTGTACTGCTCTAATAAACTCATCAGTCTTTCTGTACTGCTCTCTCACCAGTCTTTCTGTACTGCTCTAATTGACTCATGAGTCTTTCTGTACTGCTCTAATAAACTCACCAGTCTTTCTGTTCTGCTCTAATAAACTCACCAGTCTTTCTGTACTGCTCTCCTTTAATGGAGTTTCCTGATGTAAAGATGAGGGCAACTTCATCTCCTGTAGTTCTGTTTGGTTTTAGGATTTCAAACTTTACAGCTTCTCCAAAGGCGAGGAAGCTTAATATAGCGCCAAGGAAAAACATACTCATCCTCTCTGTAGAATAGCAAAACTGTTAGTTATTCTGAGTAGCCTTTACATAGTCTTCAATGCAAAAATGGACGTTTTGGGGCAAAAAGTGACCAATGCCATTTTAAAATAATTAACAGAATTGGTTGTTTGAAAGTTATTTTTGTTTAGACAACCAATGCAGTTGCGGGTAACCTCGTAGTGTATTTACTTTTTAGATAGATAGAATTGAAATCAAGGTTCTTGTAAGAGAACTTATTTTTGGTCTAATTTTGTGAGGGGTTCATCTCAGTTTGCCTTGAAATTCTTCAACTGTATTCTTATCAAAGACAAATCTAACGCTGATTTTAATTCATTTACGATTTAAGTTTGCATGCAAAGTTTAAGAAGAGATCCGATTATAACTGTTTTAAAAGCAAGTGGATAATGAACGTGTACGAAATTATCCAGTTGTCCTTATTTCGGCCGCAGTCTGCCACTGTTTGTATTCCCTCGCCTAAAACACTAACTGTAAAGGATAATTAACAGAAGAAATTTTTTAGTACGGTTATAATCGGCAGGACGCTGTAAATATTTTTACCGTAAATAAAGAAACCAGATAATTATTTATGGCTTTTAAAACACACCTTTGAAAGAAATTAAAATACTTTTTAGCAGAATCTCAAGCATTTGTCAACATGAAATTAGCACAGACATGTAAAAGCACTAAGGTAAAACTACTTTTTAGATTGTAAAACACGAGTTGCCTGCTTTTCATTTGCATCGAACCGGGACACACTTTACTTAAGAGGCTCTTGAAATTATAAAAAAAATATCTTGAAATTAAAAAAGATGATGATGCTTGATTAACAAGCTGCTACTGCTACAACAAGCTTTATCACTACTAGTACTACTACTACTACTAGTATTACTACTACTACTACTACTACTACTACTACTACTACTACTTCTACTACTACTACTGCCTCTGCTACTACTACTCCTACTATTCTACTACTATTATTACTATTCAACTACTACTAATACTACTACTACTACTACTATGACTACTATTGCTACTGTTGCTGCTGCTGTTGCTACTACCAAAATAAAAAAAAACAAGAAAAAGAAGAAGAAGAGGAAGAAGAAGAGGAAGAACACAGCAACAACAATAATAACAACAGCAACAACAACAACGAAAACAACAAAAAACAACCAAAACAACAACGACAACCCAAACAAGAAAACAAGAACAGTAACAACCCCACTGCTAAAATTACCAGTGCTGTCACTGATGCATCACTATCATTACGCTACTACCACTACTACTGCAAATACGAATACCACAACTACTACAACTACCGCTAAATATACGGCTTAATTCTACTTCTACTAACCACAGTAACTACTGAGTTTGCTCTTGCCGCTACAAATACGACTTAAACTACCTATTATTGCAACCATAAAGCCTCCTATAAATATTAATACCTCTGCCTAATATTTAAAAATAAGACTAAAATACAAATTTGCGAACCAAAAAAGCTTACCCATTTCACAGCTCTTTGTCCAAAATCAACCTTAGCGTGTTGGTTCTACGCCGCCTGTCACCTCACTCTGTACGCTATGAGTCACTTGGTTTAAGTAGCTTCTATGTCTACTGACTAGAGATAGCCTCTTGTCTTATCTCACTACAAAGTAGACTACTAATTTTTTTTTATTCCTGACCCAAGGAAAGGATATTTCCGCCTTTGGTAGCTCAATTTTAATAGGCGCGAGAGCCATTACTTCATGTGACCGATTTGTGTAAGGTTAAAGAAATAATTAACTGCGACTGACATTTCCTATAGAATGATACACATTTCCTTTTTTCCTAGCTTTTTTAAAAAATTGATTGACGCTCATTCCTTTACCTAGTTAAAACGGTTTTAATGCCTGTTGATACCATTGACACAAGAACATCTGCGAAATATTTCAGCTGCTTCCGGTTCTTTGATTTTATTAACTGATTACCAATGAAGCATTTAAAAAGTTCGTCTTTCATAAAAAAAGTAAACGAAACTAGGCTGAAAATAATTGTGATGTTTTTTTTTCGGCGCTTTGGACTTGTACGGAATGCGGAGCACGTTGAAAAATCAATGGTCGTGCAGCCCCATGGCTCCATGTGGGATTATAATCACATGTCTATAGGCATGCAAAGTTTTAAAAAGTCTAGAACACTGTTGTGTAATCTGGAATAGAATTGCAACTCAACAGGAAGATGGAGAGATCCGTGCATTTAACAAAGGAGATAAGAGAATGGTAGAAGATATATATGGAGTAATGTGATCTCTAGCAGAGATACAGTCAGGTGTACAGAAACACAGAGAGGGACAGAAGGAGAGAGAATGGGAGGGGGACAGACAAAGACACAGACATACAGATAGACAGACAGAGATAAGAAGAGGTATACAGATACACTAATAGAGATTTCTGTTTAAAAGCACTGATGACACATGCGAAAGAGAACAGCTGATATTAATTTTATTTTAATACTTTGCGTATTTGGTGTTTGTTGTTGCCGACGACATGTTTGACAAGAAAGAATCAATGGATTGTTAAAGCTTCAAACTGCAGTGTAGTAAATATTTGCTCTCTTTGCACCTACTAGTTTCTTGTCTATTTTACCAATTAAAAAACAACGAAAACAAAAAGAAAAGCAAATTGTGATTTGGGGTGTGACGCTTTGGCACTCTGTGTCAACTCTTATAAATTTATAAATTTTCAAGCTAATTGAAAATCTAGAAAACTGTTGCATAATAATATGACCCTAGGTCCCTTTATGCGAACGTGTCCTAGTCGAATATGTGCGATAATTAGTTTGCGTGCATCGGAGGCTATTGTGTGTGTTAGGGCATCTAACATTGTGCTGATAGCGCTTTCCTCAAAACTTTAAAGTTTTGCCTTTAGAATCGTAAACAAGATATCAAGCGCTCTTTGTGCTCCAAGTAACCTTGTTAAAGTTAAATGGTTGCACTAAAAATATTTTTAAAGCGATAAAAGAAGTATCTCCAGGCAGAAAAAAAAATTTTGTATAGATAACTTTTACAGATGTTGCTGGTGTAACAGTGTTGCGGTGCACTTATGTCCACTGCTTCGCTTTATTTCCATATATATGCATTTCTTTCTCTAACTGTCTCTCTCTCCCTCTCTCCCTATTTCTTTCTATCTATAATATCTTTCTAAATATAAAGAAATCACAACATCTGGAGTATATCTACAGAGCAAACCCACAAGGATGCATGTGAGTCTGTAGCCTCTACATAAAAGACAACTCTGCGTTTTCATTACCAGTCTCTCTCTTGTTATCTCCTGCCTTATTTCATTCTCCCCAACGCCCAATTTCTCTCTGCTCTTTGCTGAATGCAAATTTTTCATTCTCTCTTTTTCCTGATAATTTTAAGAGCCTTTTGAACACTTTAAGTGTTGTGGATAGATAAAGCCTGACATCCGTGTGAACTTTTACACCTGTTTGAAACTTCGTTTCAATTAAACATTACTAAAACTTAGAAAATTGAAACATTTGGTATATTACGTTAAAGCAATGCCCCCAGAAAAAAAGTGATTTAGACGCCATAGCGCTTCTTACCGATCGTGAACTGACATCACGATACGAGTTATTTATCCTCGTAGCTTTTCTCTGTCTGTCTGTCTCTCTCTCTCTGTCTGTATGTCTGTCTGTCTGTCTCTCTCTCTGTCTGTATGTATGTCTGTCTCTCTCTCTCTGTCTGTATGTATGTCTGTCTCTCTCTCTCTCTCTCTGTCTGTATGTCTGTCTGTCTCTCTCCCTAGCTTTCTCTCTATTTTATTCCGTCTCCATTTATCTTAGTATCTTTTTCTCTCCGCTCCAATTTCAAAAGAAATTGTTGATTGTTACTTTAGGTGAGACGCCTCGCCCCCAGTTCATAACTCGAGGTTTTACATAACGGTTGAACGTGTTAGTACTTGGTTCTCTTTCTGAGCATGGCTGGTCTACACAGGGTGTCGAAAGGCCCAAAGGATACCATAATTACGCGCTTAAGAGAAATCCGGAGTGATCCCGGAAAACTGTGTGGATGAGGCTATTCCACATGGAAGAGGGGGTTGATAAACTTCGCACACACGGTGACACAGGTCGATCCATCTTCCATAATAGACCAGGGATGAGCAGACTATTAGATCAGAAACTCACATTGATAATGTTATCATCCTATAAAAAAATTTGTTTAAAATCACAATCTTTGTGCAAAGAGAAATAACCCCCTGACTAACCCAGCGTGTCATGAAGGCACACCGGAAAAGTTGTTTTGGTAGAGTATAATTGTCCTGCCAGGTGTCTTGATAATTCTCATGTCTGACGCCATTTGAGAATGCCCTATAAGAGAAGATTTTTCTTAGTGTATCTGTATCTATTTAAGAGCAAAAAGAGAATTAGAAATTTTCACGTAATTTAGATAATTCCATACTTTTTTAAACATTTGCAAAATTAAAATGCTTTGTGCAAAATGTAAAAGCTATGTGAAAATATTGACATCCGACTCATTTGAAACAATAGCAAAACCTAGTACTAAGTTGTTTAATATTTAAGTGCACCACACAGCATATTTATTGAGACAGATAAGACTTTGCAATGAAATATAAGTCATAATTGTTTCAGCTGAAAAGAAAGTTAGATGCAAAAACAATTTGTTTTAAATAAAAATACCGTCGGTCTGTGAGACTTTTGAATGTTTTGTAATTAGAAACTGGGAAATATCTCTCAAATAATGAGGCATGATAGTAGAATCATTTGAAATTCACAAAGGTTAGCGTGTCATTAATTTAACACATAAAATAAAACCAGCAATGTAAGATCATCAACTGGCTGGGGAAAATAGAAATTGATAGAGAAGATGTGCGACTGATAGTTAATCTTTGCTGGCACCAAAAGGTAGATATACAAATTCAGGAAGAGCTCTTGGAATATACTTCAATAAAAAGAGGTATTGGACAGGGGGTGTACATTCCCCCTTTATTTTCCGTATGGTGTAACTGGGACCCTCGTGGTCGTTTTGTATTTCTCGATTTTAATTTCTTAGTCCTTTTAAAGTAATAAATTTAAAGTTGCCTTTCAGAATGCCTTTTGATTTTAATTGAAACGCAAGTTAAATAATGTCTCTGTTTTACTTGTAACTACGTAGTAGCCAATATATGAAAGGTTAAGCGCTAACGTTTAGTTTAGAGGGTCACCACTCCCTGACAAATGCCATGACCATCACCATCATTATCATCATCATCCTCATCATCATCATCATCATCATCATCATCATCATCATCATCGTTCATCATCATCATCATCATCATCATCATCATCATCATAATCATCATCATCATCATCATCATCCTCATCATCCTCATCATCATCATTATCATCATCATCATCATCATCATCATCCTCATCCTCATCATCACCACCATCATCCTCCTCCTCATCATCATCATCATCCTCCTTCTCCTCATCATCATCATCTTCATCATCATAATCATTATCATCATCATCATCATCATCATCATCATCATCATCATCATCATCATCATTATCATCATCATCATCATCATCATCATCATGTCATGTAATTGCTGTGTTAAACTAATTTTATAATTTATGAATCATTACCCTTGAGTGTATATGACGCAAGAATGGACAGGAAGAAAACAGTCGAGAGTGAGTTGGTTGTTAACCGTCTACTGAAGAGAATAAATATAACAAGAGTAAATCCAAAGGGATCGGTCTTTTGGTGTCTTCATAACAATAAAATCATCATCACCCACATCGGTTGTAGTAGTAGTAACTTTACTATTAGTTTTGACCCGGTCAATATGATTATTTGAAATCTTCTTTTTAAATAATTGGACATTATCATTTCTGTTATTATCAACAACAATATTTAAAACTGAGCATCGTTTTCTTTTTGGACCTTGTAAAGTCTTACTTTGTAAAAAGAAAACAACTCCTTTTGGTCGACTCATCACCATGACAGATGCACTAAACCAGGGAAAACGAACTCAATCTACCTTGAAAACCATCATATATAACAGCTAAGTGTAGCAAGATATAGCTGAGATTGTTCAATTTCTTGAGAACCGTTGTTGCATTCTTACATCAATAACGAGGCAGTAAGACCTTTCTTCATCTTACGACGCCCAACTCCACAGAAGTTGATAAACTCAACATGCACTGGTTTAAAGGTAAGATTAGATAAGATAAGATAAACATTATTGTCCAATTTTGGCACACTATTATGGTTCCAAGATACTAGCAAACTAGTCATCACAATAGCAAACATATACATACATAAAGATCTACATACATAACATATTAGTTAAGTCGTTGTGACATATGAAAAAACGGTAACACCATATTGAGCGGAAGTTTGGAACAGGAAGTAATGTAAGTATGGGGCTAAATCTTTTTAAGATAGTTATGAAGTCATAAAAAGCAGTCTGAATCATAGCTTTATGGATAGTGAGTGACTTTTCTAAACAGTCGTCTGCTTTTTAGCTTGAAATTGGTGGTGGCCAGTCTTATAATTATTTCTCCCGTAAAAGTTTTCTCTTCCGTCCGCATCAGAGTTTGAACTAAGATCAAAGAAGGCAACTGTATTCTCAAATAAGGTTTTCCATGAACCAGAAATCGCAAGCTGCAGGTGATATCGGACTCCATGGTCTATTCTATTGCATTCAGGAAAAGTCGTCCTCTGATATCGAAGTCCATGGTCTTGGTTTTCTCTTCTATTCGTGAAAGACCCTTCTCTGATATCAAAGTCCTTGATGTTGGTTTTCTTTTGTATTCTTGAAAGACCCTCTTTTGATATCAGAGTCTATGATGTTGGTTTTCTTTTGCATTCTTGAAAGACCTTTCTCTGATATCGAAGTCCATGGTCTTGGTTTTCTTTTGTTTTCTTGAAAGACCTTCCTCTGATATCGAAGTCCATGGTCTTGGTTTTCGTTTGTTTTCTTGAAAGATCTTCCTTTGATATCAAAATCCATGGTCTTGGTTTTCTGTTACATTCTTGAAAGACCTTCCTTTGATATCGAAGTCCATGGTATTGGTTTTCTTTTACATTCTTGAAAGACCTTCCTTTGATATCGAAGTCCATGGTATTGGTTTTCTTTTGTATTCTTGAAAGACCCTCGTCTGATATCGAAGTCCATGGTATTGGTTTTCTTTTGCATTCTTGAAAGACCCTCCTTTGATAACGAATCCATGGTCTTAGTTTTCTTTTCCATTTTCGAAAAGCTCGGTATTTCCTTACCTACTAAAATAGATTTTGACTATTGGTTTTGTCAGACAAAGACCGTGTCATCTGCGTATCATGGCTCTTCGATTCTTGGGCGCGAATTTTTATTAGTCCCCAACCTTTCGAATGGTTCTCTTCTCTATGTGTACAAACTGAAAAATTCCAATGAGAGAATAACCTTTTTACACGGCATTGTTTACATTAAACCAACTGTTTAAGGTAAAATGGTATAGACGAACTGTATCGTCCGATATTGGTAAATTTTTATAGGTCCAATATGCAAGCATACTGATTAATAGAATAAGAAACACTTACAAATAGATTTACGTATAACATAATAGTACAATGCATATGAAAAAGGTAATAATATACATTGCAGAAGTTTGAACAGAAATAGAAATATAGGTCTCAATATTTTAAGATAGTTATGGAGTCTTAAAAACAGTCTTAAAAACCTGGACTTGACTAAAGAGCTTGAAGAAAGTGGCTACAGGGCGAAGATAATGCCAATAGAGATCGGTGCCAGAGGATTTGCAGGATCATCAGCCTACGATCTTCTGAGCAAACTCTCAATCAGTGGCAACAAACGAACCAAAGCCTTGAAACTGCTAGCTGAAACAGCAGAAAACAGTTCCCGTTGGATTTTGGTGCAGAAGAATGAGCAGTTGCTTCATAAGGAGTAAAAATACTCTAATCCCAGGGAGCTTAGTTGGCTGAAGTGACATAACACCGGACTTGTAATCAGAACACCCAGGTTCGAATCCCGAAGCAGGCAGGGAAAAAAAAAAAGAAAGGTAGCAGGGAGGCGTCTGGAGTCATGTGGCCCGGCCCCCTTACAGGGTCAGAAGTTTAGGGCCGAAAGACTTGCTATGAGGGGGGTTTCTTCTATGAAGACTTCCTGCTATCTAGCTCCCGATGAGTATCTTACTACCGAGCATGGCATGTCCAGAGGACGTTCGGGAAAGACCGAAGGACTCCTGGAAAGACAGGCGACACTGGGAAAGACTAGATACGAGGCCCTGCGGGCTAGCAACCCCTTGGCTTCTCTTTCATTGCTACGAAACCTATACAAGAGATATGCTCCCATGATCCACCGAAAGGGGGAGAGAATGACGGCGATAACTCGATGTTGACCGGAACTGCCCAAAGGACTATGAGATTAAGGACACTGAATGTCGGTTTGCAAATGGACTATCCATGTATATGCGGTAGGAGATTTGCATCGGAAAGAGGAATGAAAATCCACAGCAGCGCACTGCTCTAGCAGATAAGACGTCGGAAAACCAAAGCCGGGCTCAAAACCACAGTGCTAAGGAAATCCAAGCTGAGGACCAAGAATTACGACAGTTCATCAACGCTAAGCGTCAAAAGATCAATTTCCCAGCAGCAGCTGCAGTAGAGCAGTGGGAAGATCTGAAGCTAGACTCGCTCATCGGGGACAGCACACTGGAACACAAACTTGCCACTTTCGGTGACATCGTCTACCAAACTAGTCTTGAAACCTTTGGAGCCAAGCAATGCCAATCCAAAGGTCCACCAAAAAGAAACAGAAGGCAATGCGAAATGGATAAGTTACGTTAACAAAAGAGGAACTTGAAGAAACAGATGAAAGCAGCTAATAGCGAAGAAAAGAAGGGGCTTCAAGAAATATCGCAACACCTAAAGGCTAGATATTCAGCACTGAGCAGAGCTGAGTCCGCCAGAAAGAAACGCAGCCAAAAGAGGAAAAACCAGGAACGTTTCCTCAGGGACCCATTCCAATTTGTAAGACAGCTCTTCCAACAACCCAAGTCCGGCACTCTAGCAACAAGCAGAGAAGACCTCGAAGCTCATCATAGACGCACACATGTTCTCAGATATGATGAGTATTTGATGACGCATCTGAAGACCGATCAAAAGATTGCAAGTTTAAATCTGGTCGGTGCCAATAGTTACTTTCTCAATGATTTCCCGCAAAACACCGAGCGACGGGTTTCTTTTTTTTTTCTTTCCCCTGTTCTGTCTCTCCCTCTCTTTCTATATTCTCTATTATGTTCCCCTCTTTGTCTTTCTCATTTCCCCCTCTCTTTCCATTCTTTTGTCTTTCTCTCTTATCGTCCTCTCTGTATTTTTCTTTTTCTATCCCTTCTCTATATCTCTGTCTCTGTCTCACTTTCTCTCTCTAACTCACTCTTTTAGATCACCTGAATTGACAAGCATCGCGACCATACACTCTACACCTCTCATTTGGTGAACTTTGTACATGCAAAGTGATCCCGTTTGTTGTTCATAGACTGCAAGCAAATGAAACATTTTTATAACAATCAGGATTCTTGTTTTAAGGCTGCCGAGAAGCTTCTCTGAAATATCTGAGCTTTCAATAATTATTATTTTCAGAAAATGATTAGTGACCCGTAAACTTATTTTTATTTTTATTTATTTCAAGATAGATAATAAAATCGCCTTTTCGGGTTAATAGTAATGTGCAATTAAATAACAGATTCATCTAGAATGTCTTTAATTATATTTTTACAGAGGGAAGAACATAACATGGTGAACAAAATTATGGCAAGGTCTAATGCTACTTGAGTTTTACGTTGGTACATTATGATATTTGTTTTAATCGCTGTACCTTTTACCAGCCCTGAGGTCATCGCTAATGATGGACTGGGCTTGTAAAAATTTCAATCAATCAATGTACCTTTTACTCAAGGGAGGGAATCAGGACAATCTGCTTTGTATTAGTGCGTACCTGTTTTCCTCCTTGGTTTTATCGTTGTCTTTAGATCGCAGTGATGATTAGACTTTAGAAAAGCAGACTAATAAACTGTCTTGGAAAATTGCAAAATAGCTGTATGAAAATACAAAAAATAATATTTGAAGAAATCTTAAAATTTAAATTATCCAAAACAAAAGGTGTTCACTAAGTCGACAAAAAACACATTTTACTTACATTAAATAACATATGAGAATAAAAAAGAAATAAAAAATGAAATTTTATGAAAGAAAGAGATAGAGATTGAGAGAGAGAGAGAGAGAGAGAGAGAAAGAGAGAGAGAGAGAGAGAGAGAGAGAGAGAGAGAGAGGGAGATGAGATATGGATTTAAAACCAATTCATTGCTCTTCAAATGCGCATGTTTGTGTGTGGTTTAAGCAAAATTATGTTTGTAGATAAGTACCTGAACGTGTAAAGTACAGTCTAATTATACCATAATTTAGTGTAACCATAGCAATAAATTTAGTTCTTTTCCTGTGAGAAACAAAAAAAAATCTAATAAACCCAGAGATTTTGTTTTCGAAGATTACTAAACACTAAACACGTTCGTTGTAAGTTGTGCATTTGATGGTTTTGTTTTACATGTTGAATGCTAATGAAGTAAACTGTCACGATCCCATTCAAAGGTATGGCATTATGTAAGCTCCACCAACCTCTTTTATAAATATAGATTATACGGACGTTTTGTGATAATTATTGTGTAAATTGATCTAATTAGTGAACTGAGCAAGCCAACATGATGGCAACCAAGTTGTATAGGACAAGAGAAAAGAGGATGTACAGGAATGCGGACAAGCAAAAAAATGTTATTTTTATGTAGATTCCTATCTTGTAACTCGCGGTTAAGCTTTTCAGCACAACACACTAGATCTAGCTTTTTTTATTAGAGTAAACGGTTCTATTCATCAATCCCACAAGAAAAGACGTCGCAATGATGCTGTTACTGTTTGAAAAAGATGTAGGAAAAAAAAGTTCAATGTCTTAGTTGAAAATGAATTGTTTTGTAGTAATACGCATTATATCAACTTCTGGAAATAAAAAAAAACTGTTAATTGAAAATAACTTAGTTTCATAGTCTACTTCAGTTACAGATTCCATAGTGTTACAAATATAATGTTCGCATAGTTAGTGTCACTGCCAATTCTGAGATAAAATTCATGGCCAGAGGAGCCGAACTCCATAGTTGCATTTTGCCCCTTTTCTCTGAATTTTAAATAATGACACATAACGCCTTCTGGTGCATAGCTTGGTCTCGTCAGAAATCTTCACGCATTTCATTAAAACTATGGCATTGCAATAACGGATCAGTGTTAAATTTCTGCTCTTTTACTTCTTTCATGACTTACTATGCATTGCTTCAACCGTATAGTAGGGCTTCGTAGTACCTTTTCGTTGTCTGATGAAAAATCTTTGTGCATTTCTGGAAAAATATAATATTGTTTTAAAAATAACCAAATGCGGTTTCTTTTTTCAAATATAGTTGAAGCATATCTATCTGTTTACACTTTTACAGACTAAAATCAATGAGAGAACATATCGTCTGCAATTTGTAAAACTTGCTTTCAAAAACTGTTTGTTAGTATTCAATAGGTGGCTGTCTAAAATCAACGCCGATCCAGTGGCTTCTTACCATAAGCTTAATTGCACCTATCCACGTCAGAAGAGAAGATACGGCACAGAAATTAATCAGAAGAATCGAGGACATGGATCACAACGTAACCTTTATAAATATACAAGGAAGCCCAAACAACAAGAAAACTGAGGTCAAGAAACCCCTTCTACGATGCAAAGATTGAAAACTTTAACGTAACAGAGGAATGGAGGAAAGAATGGGAAAAATACATTCCAACAGGTGGAAGTATAATAAATAATCCAACCCAACCTCTTCCTGGCTTCACGACCTTAAAGAGAAATCACTGAGTGATAACCAATCGACTTCGGACAAGACATGCAAGACCGCCTATACGATGCACAAGTGGAAACTGAAAGGCTCTCCAATGTACCAAAGATCTTGCAAGGCGCTTGAAACAACATATCAAAATTATTGTTTTAAACTGCGCAGTTACAAAACTAGATGGTGGATAATATGAAACAGTCTATACTGCTGATGAAGACCTGGTAGCGTTGATCAACAAACGTAATCTGGGGGTGTAACCATATGATGCTACTACTACTAATTTATGATTTTTGTTCAGAAACAGAACAGTGGCAAAGTCATATTAGGTCCTAAGCGTTCTGAATTTAGAGTTTTGCTCATCTAAGGGTAGAGTTAAACAAGACCCGATTCGTCTCCGGCAACAGAAATGGTTGAAACTGGGTAAAGATGAAACAGTGGGTGGGGGTGGGGGGGATGGAAGTCTGGTTTAACAGCGCCAGTTCAACGAGGCGGTAGTTTTTCTATATCACATTTGTTCTGTGTTAATGTTACCGGAATAGCATTCTATTTGAGCCACTTTCACAGAAATATATACCACTCGAGTGAGTGCATCTTAGCAAGTTCTTTGGGCTGGTTAAAATGATATCTCTGCCGGGGACAATCAAAAGGCAATATCTTCCATATTATGGCTTCCAGTAAAATAATATCTTTGGATTGTCCGGAGCAGACCTACTGGTATTCAATAAATGCCCTATGGTTCAATTGCAACCTACACTTCTCTATAAGGGATATTAGTTTATTTCCGGAACTGGAAATCATTTAAAAAATAAAACCAGGAAGTTCCAGGTGGAGATGGGGGGTTCAGATTTCCATCACTGCCCAATGTCAGCTGCTAAGCATACTGCTAGATCTCTACTGCAGTGTGATAATAGCCTAGCCCTACACCTAAAACGGAAAACATGGATTTAAAGCATAAAAAGCATGTCAACGTAAGATTTGGGGCTCCATTGTATAATTTTACAGGCCTTCTGAAGAACTTCACTCTCCAATTTTTTCCCTGAGAAAACAGGCCTACTAAACAAATTGTTCTCTCCGTTTTATCTTGCTAGGAAAACATTTGATTCTCTTATGACTTTTTGCAGCTCTAGGAACTGTTTCAACTGTTCATAGATATGATGCTTATCACGAAATAGTGTTCTTCAACACAACGTTTTTGTTATGAATTAGATTGAAAACAACTAGATTTAGTATCACGACTAGTACTGTACAGCAAAACAAAAAACAAAACTCTCCCAACGGCTTTGCATTGGATTTTCAGCCTTTCCCTGAGGGCTCAGCTGAGTAGAGCAATAAAGGTGTGATGCGAATACGGGATTCTCATTTGCTGGAAATGTGTGCGTTGTGTCTGGCAAGTGACCAGTCCATTGCACTTGCCGACCTGTCTGTTTTTATCGAATCTTTTTAAAATAAGTTTTTAAATAAGTTTTTTAAGGCCAAAACAAACATGAAAATATATTCCATATGATTCTGTTTTCGACGATGAAATCATAATATTTTTTTCATTATACATCTAGGGTCATGATCGGGCATAGTTTTCGTATATATCTTCTCAGCAGTCGCTTTACAAAAGCCATTGATTCTCCACCCCACCTTTTTCTAGTAACACCAACAAAACAAAAATGATAGCCACAGCTTTCGTTTTTAAATGGGAAATGATGACTAATTTTGGAATCTATTGCCCCCAATTAACAATAAAACTTAGATAGTTTGTTCAGCGTGTCTGATTAGGATTAGATCTAGAATCAAGAATTTTGGATTTTTATCTAATATACCTAAAACACACGCCCTTTTAATTTACACATACTTTTATTAAGCTCACTTTTTATAACTCTTTTTCCTTTTTTTCATTTTCGCTAATTTTCCATACTTCAAACCCTAAGCTAAATCTACATCAGATGTGGACCTAAATGACAACAAGACTTATAATTTAGAAGGTTTTTAATCACCGTGGCTTTGTATGCCTACACTTTATGATTTAAACAAGGTTATTTTAATGAGTAAACTAAATTTAATAGACTTAGTTTGAAACAAAGCCAAACTTGTATATTTATCTTCTGGATTTAGTTGTAAACTAGATGCGGGTGTTTAAGATCTAACGGCCTCTAGCCAAGCAAGTTGCCTTACCTGTTAAAATGCACTAAACACTATCCTTTTATTCAACGCATACCAACCAAACAAAAAGCCGATTGCTGCTACAGTTAGCAAATTATCACCAGACAGCTGCAGTCATTAATTGCGGAGGAAGATCACATCAGATTGTTTCAAATTTTATTTGATTTTCTAAAGTTTAGAGCTTAGATAAGTTTTGGAACAATGGTTGTCAACTGGTTTAAATTGCGGAAGATGTACAATAAAAGGCCTACTACTAGTAGCTGCCGATTACATAATACGTGGTAATTTATTTTTTTTTAAAAATTTTACATTATGATTTTATGTCTAAATTTTGCCCTGTTATGGAATATATTCGTGCATTTGACATCTTTCTGGTAGTCTTTGTTACGTATCTTGCGCTAAATGCGATTCCATTATCACCGATAAACAGACTGAGTCCTAGTTCTTCCGCGCTTGAAGAACCAAAACTAAATTTACAAATTATTTCGTCCATGTTTTTGCACTTCGTATATATATTTTTCAATTGATTTTTCACTTTACATTATCCATGTTTTGTAAACTTGTATGAAATAAATTGTGTAGTTTTTTTTATTTTGTGAAGCGCTTTAAGACTATAAATTGCGCTATGTAAATCTAGATTTTTGTTTTTATTATTATTATTAT
>BMAT01006076.1:72512-83994 GCA_019649035.1 Elysia marginata | reverse complement strand
AAAAAAAAAAAAAAAAAAAAAAAAGAAGACAGAACCTTGCCATTGTCAGTGCACAAAGTATAATGGGAAAGAAAGAGGGAAAATAATAAACTGGGTTTGGGTTTAGCAACGGAATAGAAGGACGCCATGAACATCAGGAATGTAAAAACGAAAAGTATGGATAAAATGTAAAAGGACAAGAGTTAATGGAGTTTAGTGTTCTATTAAGTGAGTAAAGATGTAAATAAAAAAAGAAGAATGCACATAGCCTACTTTATTAATTTGCGCAAGGAGTAGAGTTTTTGGGTCAGTTTTATCTTATTGATACTTCTGACCCTTGGTCATGCTGTTTTGTTAATGTCACAGATTCATTTCGTGTCTTTGTGGCTACATATTCAGATATTATAAAGCTTGATTGTGATTGATATTTCAGCTTTTTGTCAGCACTGTACCAATGACTTAAAGTTTGTTGCCTCAGTTCACCAAAGTAAATATTTAAATGTCTTGCAGCCAGTCAAAATGAGTCTAAAGTCGAAATTGATATTGAAAGTTGCCAGATGTTAGTACCACATAAAAAGTTATTTTTTCTACTTTCAAATACAAAAAAAAAAACCAGAAAAGCTCCATCATTCTTCTGATGAAGGTATAGCCGTTTGGAATCGGCAGGGTTAAGGTCTTGTGAAATTTCAGAAAAGGGAGAAAATGTCATTCAAAGTTTAGACGACTAAAAAGAATTTGATGCCTTAACATCCACACCAACGAAATTACAACACATAAAACATGAGATTTCTAAATGAATTAGGTGTGAAAGCTGTTTAAATGGTTTTAGTGACAATACCTAAAAAAAATTATTGACTTCTGAACACCCACTTATCTTTAAAAGCCTATTTTCTATAAACTAAGCCATTCGACTTACAACTCATTTGACCAGAATGCAATACAAATGCATTTAAAAATGGTGTCTCTTAGAGGCTTTCTATTTTGACATGCACATACCGATCAAAGCCCATCTTCTGGTTGAAAATTTAAAAAAATGTCCTGAAGCTTTTTTTCATGTTTAAAGTGAAAAATAGAAATAGTATATTAAATTTTATATGAGTTACGTTATTTAGGTCCCAGAGTCGATTATTTCAAAACTGATAAAATAAGACATGCGATTTTGCTTGTGGATTGACATACTTTATGTTGTGTCTACAATAATTTCCGAACAGGTATTTACTAGAAGACCAGCTAAAGGGGCCGTCCAGTGTGGAGGGCTACGTACGGGCACTCAAGCGTGGTTGCCGCTCTATAGAGTGTGAGTAACCTATGGTCATCCAACTATGGAGTTGGAATGGTAACCTTAAGTCAGTTTGCTGCAGTTTGGGTATGTCAGTTGCTCTTGAAGACTAAGAGGGATGTAAATAGAAAACACTTAGCAATGGTGTCTTAGTTTTATTTGTCAAGCATTTTGAAAAATAATTCTCACACCTTAAAGAAATTTTTGAAAAGATTTTGGATCACCTACTATGAGATGCTTGAGAATAAGAAAACAAAGATGTGTGCTTGTGCTGGAGGCGTAAGGAAGTTCTCATCTTATCCCATAGTTAGTCTGTTTCTTTGTATATATAATATGTTTGTTTTCTGTCCCTGCAGGAGTGGATGGCGTAGTCTGAGCAAGCTTGTTTGGTAGTCTCTTCATAAACAAAGCTCCAGTATTTTTTTTATTTTATTGCATTTTGGTCTTAACCTTAAAGTATCCATATTTTTTTTAAAAATCCCTAGCTTTTTTGTCAATTTTTTGTGTTTCATTGTCGCCTAATTCTATCTGAAAGGAGCAAGACTAACAGGGTGCATTGAGTCTAAGCAGGCCAGACTAAAAATATGAACATTAAGCGGAATTTTTTTGAACAGGATACCACAATCTGTTTAAAAATATGTTCTAGTTATTTTTAATCCTAGAAGTGTCACATATATAAACTTTTTGCTTTATTATTTTGCCAAGTGTTAGTTCTCACAAAGAAATTTCCTTTTTTTTAAGGCTTTCAGGGTTGAGTTAAGGATCGCACAAAGTTTACGTTGATGTGTTGTAAAGGCTAAAACGTTGTGCGCTTTCTCTTCTCTACAACCAGTGGACTGCTGGGATGGGCCGAGTGATGAGCCAATCATCTACCATGGACACACCTTAACCTCAAAGATCTCATTCAAAGCCGTCGCTGAGGCAATCAACCAGTACGCGTTTGAATACTCTGAGTGAGTCCAGCATCTTTACCTTGTGTCTGGCTGTGTCAACACCAAAGTCTCACCTGAAAAGAGACAGCCAACTAATTACAAACTCAAAAGAAAACTGCAATCTTTTCGCTCAAACTTTTTCCAACTTTCGGTCCTCTGAAAACCATCCCAGACACTTTCAAAGAATTAAAACTGCCAAAGAAAAAGCAGTTTTGGACTTCTCTTCAGATAATATGGAGCTGTACAACAAACTATTCCTGATGTCAGAATTAAAAGCTGCTTTGAAAAAGTCCAATAAAACTGCAGCAGGTCCAGGAGGTATATATTATCAATTCCTGACACATCTCCCTAGAAAGTGCCTTGACATTTTATTAAAAATTATAAATGACATATGGTCATCCGGCATAATCCCTCCTTCATGGAAGGAAGCCAACATTGTACCCATTCACAAACCCAGTGATGATCCTTCCGACCCTAACAATTACAGGCCAATAGCTCTCAAGATCTGTTTTTGGAAAACCCTGTAGCAAATGATAAATGACCGCTTGGTGTGGGTTCTTGAATGGCAAAATCAAATTTCAAATTATCAGTGTGGCTTTAGAAAAGACCATAGCATATTAGATCATTTGATACGCTTTGAGAGTGGTATTCGCGTGGCTTTTGCTTGCAAAAAGCAAGTCCTAGCGGTATTTTTTTATCTAGAGAAGGCATATGACACCACATGGAAACACTGGATCCTGATGGATCTTCATGACAGCAACTTTAGAGGAAGACTTCCAACCCTTATTCAAAATTTTTTAAGTGATGGTCACATACGAGTGAAAAGTGATGATCAGTTATCTGATCCCTACATCCAAGAAAATGGAGTGCCACAGGGTAGCATACTCTCCCCAATGCTTTTCAACCTTAAAATAAACAACATCAGTGTCAAACAATGCAAATGCATCCTCATTCATAGATGACTTTGCCCTGTATATTGAGGGTAAACACCTGAAACACCTCGAACGTACTATGCAACTGTGCATTAGCAAAGTCCAAAAATGGATTGGTGAAAACGGCTTTAAATTCTCTCTTTCTGAATGGCCAAGCTATTCCTGTGAAAGAAGAGGCTAAATTTCTGGGCATCATATTCGATGAAAAGCTCGTTTTTTAAAATCATACCTCTCTTTTGAAAAGAAAATGTCAAAATGCTCTAAATTTACTGCGTGTTGGGGGCCACACTGACTGGGGTGCAGATAAAAACACTCTCTTAAAACTTTATCGAGCTTTAATTCGATCAAAACTGGACTATGGATCCATTGTTTATGGATCTGCCAAAAATCACATTCTAAAACTGCTAGATCCAATTCATCATCAAGGTCTACATTTAGCATTAGGTGCTTTACAGACTTCCCCAGTAAAAAGCCTATATGCTACAGCGGGAGAATGTTCTCTTGCTCTCAGACGTCAAAAATTGTCAATGAACTATTATTTGAAAATTAGGTCTCTTCCAAAAAACCTGTGCTACAATACAATATCAAATAACGCATCACACGAACTCTTCGATAGGTCCAATACGGTTCCACCTTTCAGAACAAGAACACTCCCTAACATTCTAAATGCAGAAATTAATCCTAAAAGAATAGACGATCGATGTGAAAGTATTCCTGCCCCATGGAATTTAGGCATCAGAGTCAGTTGCTTCAACATAAACTTTGATCTTTCCCTAACATCACTCAAAAAAAAGATACTAGCGAAATGATATTTTGACAAGAATTTGTTCAACTACAAGAAAAATATGCCGCTTATAATGAGGCCTTTACTGAGGGTTCAAAAAGTGAGAAGGTAGCAACTGCCTCCTTCTACCCAAAAGATCCTAATAAACCAGAACAGAAACGTCTAAACGACGATTCCACTGTTTTAATGCTGAACTCGAGGGTATATCATTAGTCCTCAAATATTTTAAACAAAAAAGAATTTTAAAATCTGAAATATATACTGACAGCCTCTTGGTCATACAGGCCCTACGGAAGAAAATTTTTAAGAATAAAAATGTTGTTCACATCTATAACCTTTTAGCGAAAATGGCCCCTCCGACAAAAGCCGTCCTGGTATTGATCCCTTCTCATGTAGGAATACCCGGAAATGAGATAGTGGATGAACTTGCTAAATAAGCGATCAATCAGGAAATGCATGGGGATAAACAAGTCATCTGGTCTGACCTAAAACTCAAAGTAAACACACATCTTGAACAACTGTGGCAGACGCACTGGGTTACTGAAGTCGACAATAAACTTCATGAAATTAGACCAATTCTTAAAGAAATACTCGTTTTTTTACGAAAGATGAACAGAAAACAGTAGACTGTTGTGAGCAGACTCCGTATCGGCCATTCATGGATCACTCATGGCTACCTTTCTAAAAAGGGGAACAACAACCCTATTGTACTGCTTGTGAATGTCCTTTCACTATGAAACACATTTTAGTGGAATGCACAGATTTTTTACTAAGCAGACAAAAATATAATAAGATGACTGATATGCACACACTATTCTGAGAGGTAAAAGCCTCTCAGATTTCGGATTCTCTGAAAAAGATTGGATTATATGGCAAAATCTGAAGCAATGTATAGAAAACTTGTAAAACTTGTAAATTATAGTATCTACGATTTTTAAAATTTGATTTTAATATATGAGATAGGTTGGCAAGTTTATAGGGTTGAAGTAAACTAAATTTGAAGAGATCATAATCCCTGAGATCATCGCTGATGATGGACTGGGCTTGTAAAAATTTCAATCATTCAATCAATCAATTAAAATCATGTTTGGCTGGGGAGGGAGTGTAACTAAATACAATGTTGTGTGTGTTAAAACTGCTTTGTGTGATACTCTTAGTTTTACAGATACTGTGCAGCATTGCATGCAGTGGCAGACACTTAGCTCTTGAGCAAAGACATCTGGGGTATGAGTCCTAGTCAGACAGGTTTGTTTCAGAGATATGCATTTTGGCATTGCACACATCACAGTATAAATTTAAGCATTGCTCGTCTTATAGAAGAAAAGTATTTTAAACTTGCAAAACCATTTTTCTCAAATGCCAAGGAAAAAAATAGAAATGGCATTTCTTATCAAATGAAATGCATCATTTAGGCATCAGAGTCAGTTGCTTCAAAGCTTTTGGGAATGTGAGATGACATTTTTCTGTATTTATTTACTCAGCTACCCTGTGATACTCTCACTTGAGAACCACTGCAATGTAAAACAACAACTCACGCTGACCACCATACTGAAGGAAACTTTCGGAGAGAAACTGTTCACAAATAATTTGGAAGAAGGCAGAACTTCCCTGCCATCTCCAGACTTCTTTAAAGGGAAAATACTTGTAAAGGTAACCATGTCACTGACTCATCCATTTTTATTTAAAAAAATATATGACAAGGTGTCTGTTTAAAAATTAAGTCCAGCCCGTCACAATGTTATAAATATCTTAGAAATCACCATCTTTGGTTTTGTTTGTTATGTATTGCACTTGTCCGAAACTAAATTGCTTGATTCTGTATTCAAATTGTTTTATCATCCAAGCAATTCTATGAAAATAACACTGCTTTCTAACAAGTTTTAGCCTCTTCGTGTGATTCTAAACAGCTAAAGATAAACATAAAATTGTATATTTATTATGCCTTTCTTACTTTTTATTTCTGGAAACCCCAAAAAAGAAATCTAATTGTGAGATCTTACTTTATGAAACTCATAGCCTGATTATGATTTGAACCTTTAAAAAAAAGTAACAAAAAAAGGGGAAAAAATATTGAGAATGAACTTGAAATAGAAACCAATATTATTAGCAGAGAAAGGGAAGCCTAACCTTTACTTCTTTATTTCTCAATAAAATTAATAGGAAAAAGTGACATACCCTAAAATGCATATCAGAATAAAATAATTTTTTAAAGGCTCAAATTTAAATCTGGCTGTGAGTTTCATACAGTAAGATCTAACAGTTAGATTTCTTTTCTGGGGTTTCCAGAAGTAAAAAGTAAAAAAGGCATTAAAATGTACAATTTTATGTTTATCTTTAACTGATATGGGATGTCTAACCTTTACTTCTTTATTTTTAAATAAAATCAATAGGAAATAAGTGACATACTTTAAAATGTCACCTGTGAGATAGGACAGTGATTTGAAACCAAAATGTCAGTATAAAAGTTTATTTATCTCCATTGTAACATTTCTAAAAATTTCATGCAACAAGTCCATGTGAACCAAAACTTCAAAATTGTATTTTGAGAGGATGTCTTTCAAAAGAAGATTTGTTCTACTTTTGTTTTCTATATTTAAATCAGAAATTCTAACATCTTTCCATAAATATAAGAAAATTTTTTTTTAAAACTCAAACAAATGCATGTTTCAAAATATCAAGGCTATGTGAAGCTACACTTTCAACATTTGGACTGGTTGTTTAACAAATAGCGTCCTTGCAATCCAAGACATTTACATTTTTATCTGTCTCATAAGTTTCCTGACTATCCACAGGGAAAGAAACTTCCCTTCAACTCTGAGTCTAGTGAAGGTTATGTTACAGATGAGGATGAGGGCGCAGAACCAGAGAAGAAGAAAAGCACCAAGAGGGTGAAAAGACTCTCTCTCTCTCTCTGTCTCTCTCTCTGTCTCTCTCTCACTCTCTCTCTCTTTCTACCTCTCTCCTTCTCTCTCTCCTTCCCTCCCTCTCTCTCTTTCTCTCTCTACCTCTCTCTCTTCACTTCTTGTCTTTCCATCACTAACTTCACACACACACACACACACACACCGTCTTACCTTCATTGTTTATTTTTTGTTACCCTTAATAATCAAAGAAAATTTGCAGATTTTTTTAATATATGTATATATTTTTTAGATATATATGGATAATTTCTTTATTTTTTAAACTCCCAATAAAAAACAAAGTCCTTATTTGATTAATTTTTTTAAATTATTATTTTATACACTATATCAAGCCCTTTCGGGACATTTGGCTTTGTCACTCACCGTAACTGTGTCACCACAGAGCAGCGCCACTAATGCCTCAGCAGACCAGTAGGCCACTTTTAACCCATGTGCAGGTTGTTGTAGGCAAATATCACAAATCCAAGAATCGCCTGTAGCTGGGTACTCATTTTACAGGTGGGTGGACAGGGGAAAGTAAGGGTAAAATTGATTTTAATAGCAACATGGCATGGTCAGGAATAGAACCGGCGACATCCAGATCTCGAGTCTGACGCAATAGCCACTCTGCCACTCTGCCACGCTGCCCCATATTGTAATACTCTTACCTTTATCATATCATCTTTTGCTTTTAATTTTTTTTCTGCTTCTCAAGTATCCTAAATGCCTTGAGCTTTGCATTTGAATGGTTAGATAAAAAATTTAAGTTTTGGCTTGGCAGTTTTCATTCTCAGTGTGTGTGTGTGTGTTGTTTTTTTCTGAGCTTTTTATGTATTTTAAATACCTTTAAGTTTGTAAAGCATGTCTTACATCATTTTTATCCTTTTTGTTGATCTGAAATCTGCAGGAGGGCTCAATCAAAAAGCACAAACTGACCAAGGAGTTGTCCGACCTAGTCTCGTACTGTGTCTCCAGGAGATTTGAGGATTTCCAAGCATCAAGTGCTAATCGTAAGTACCGGTAGTGTAATAATGGTTGGTAAGTACATGTGGCACGGTAGTAATAATGAGTTTTTTTGTGGTTTCTTTTGTCTAGCCATTTTAAGTAAGTTGAAACTGAAGAGTAGCAAATCTCACTCTCAATTCTCAAACTTATGTTGATATGTTTTACTTTTTTGTTGATTTTTCTTTTATGAACATTGGTTTATCTGCATTAGATGTATGTTGGATACTTGTAGATTTACAATAATAAAACTTTTTTGCAAAAAAAATTGTATAAAAGATTATCAATTACAATAACGTTTTTTTTTCTGTAGTTTAACATATGCATTGAAAGCTCTTTCAACAATAAATTATTTATTTTAAAAGATCTTATTATACCTTGTTTCTAGGTTTGCTGAAGTATAATATCAGTATACAGGCAGATAGACGGTATGACAGACAGATATATACAGAATCTCAAATGCTTAACTCCTGGGGTACATCGAGATAAATACGAGGATCCAGTGGATTCCCTGGTGGTTGTTAAAAATGTAAATAGTAAAGTAAAGATGACTATCACTCAACTTGAATTCATAGGGACAAAATAAAGCAAAATAAAAAAACATTGAAATGTTTCTCCTTTAATGGCTTTGTCAGTCACAGACATACTGAAGCAAAAGAAAAAAAACCACAGAAACAAATGAACATGAAAGAACCAAAGAACATCAGTTACAAGCGCTGGAAAGTATGGTTGGGGGTAACGAATTGCGCCTGAGGAAAAACAAAGACATATCTCTGGAGATGCAAAAATAAAAAGGGCGGAAACAGCTGGGTGGGTGTTAAGGAGCTAGATATAAATGGGTAAACAAGATTAAGAGCAAGAACGGAGAGCAGGGTAATGAGTGTATTTGGCCAGGGGTAGTAAAGATTCTAATCTAAGGAAAAACTAAAGAATGTAAGAGAGGTAGGAGATAGGGAAAAGGGTAACTAGTGAGGTAAAGAGGAAGAAATGAAAAGCTAGGCATGTAGGCAAAAATCATAATACATGCAATTTAAAGAGAGTAGAAGGGATGAAACACAAAGAATGGATGGAGAAAGGTGGGGAGGGGATAGCTAGAGCCAGAAGGGTGAGGCACGATGCGGAAGGAAAAGAAACGGACTAACAGCCAAAAAGATACATTTTAGGAGGGAATTAAACGAGAATTTAAAGATGGGGAGGGACATGGTAAGGTGGGGCAAGATAATGGAAGAAAAGAGACCTCCTATTTGTTGGAAAGGCTGATGAGATAGGAGGCTATCCACAGATGTGAGAAATGGTCATTCCAACTTCACTCCCTCACCATGTATATCTTTTACCATGTAATACCTCTCTTTCTCTCTCTCTCTCCCTTTACCTCTCCCCTTCTTTATCCCTAACTCTATCTATTATTTATGCTTATTACCTAGCTTTCTGACCTTGTCTATACACGCATTTTTTGTGCTCAGTTGCACTCTTCAGTAGAGATTTTTCGGAAGGCCTGAGGGAAGTTGCTTAAGAGGTGACCCTTTTTATGTACTCAAGAGGTAAATATTTCCTTAATGTGGGTGAGAGTCAGTCATTTGTTTAAAATTTAACATTTTTCCTGTTTGCACAATTGCTTGTCTGGGACGCAGGGTTTCATTTTCTTCATTATTCATCATTCTGTTTCGTGGTTGGTGTTGTTATTTTCAAGTTTTTATAATTATGAACTTGCTAAGTTTGATTGAAGATTTTATATGTTCCACTTTAAAGGATGATTTATGTAGGTTATAGGCCTACATCGTACGAAAGTTGTTATCGGTGAGTTCTATGTAGGTGTCTTTTTTGTTTGCTCTTGGCTGCGTCACTGTAGCCTTTTAAACAGTGCATTCTGTGAGACATTTGTAAACTAGGGGGCATTCTATTTTGTTCCTGCAGTTACACAGTCTTGTAGGTGTTATTGGGCTTTCCACTTTATGTTTTTGTAGCAGGCGTTTGTTATGGTTCAGGATGGCTTGTTTGAAGTTTGGCATGCAGCTGTAGCTGATGTTATTGGTATTTCTATAAATGATTTTAGCAGTGGAGAGAAGTAGGCCTTAAGTGGAAATGCCCAAAGTGTCTTTCTTTTGTATAATTTGAACCTTAAATAATAGTAGCGTTGGCACCCATGGATAGCAGAACGCTACCTAGGTCACTTTATTCCAATATCTCTGGTTAGAAAGGCTAGATAAGCACTTTATATGCGCGTTTCTACAGAGAAATACTGGGAGATCAACTCTTTCAGCGAGTCTCAAGCGTTGAAGCTGGCTTTGTCCTGCCCTGAGGACTTTGTGAACCACAACAAAAAGTTCCTGTCTCGTATCTACCCCAACGGTATGAGGGTTGACTCAAGCAACTACAACCCTCAGGATCTGTGGAACTGCGGCTGTCACATGGGTAAGCTTGCCAGATTGATTATTAGAGAGGCCAGGGTTAGATAGTGATAATGATGATGATTGTAAATAACATTTATATACAGCATTTCTTCAGTACTTAATGTGCTATTTGCACTTTTATTTATTTTTTATTAAGTTACATTTGGAAAAGCGGCATTTACCATCGTATACAAATTGCTCTTGGAGCAACAACTTTTAAGATTAAAATAAACCAATATATATCTAAATGAATATATATTTACATAGCTACAACAAATTTTGCAAAAAATTAGAGTAAATTCTATATGAAAAGTGAATGAAACAAAAACTGTATTTGAAACAAATGAAAATCAAATTGCCAAAATGTAGGTATACATAATACCTTCAGTATAAAAAGTTTAAAAAAAAAATAGATTTAATCCTAATATTTTTGGGTTTTCTGACTTTTTCCTATTCAGGGATTTAAATGCTTTAAACATACGGGCATGATCAGGCAATTTGTTGATATCTTCCGCCGCTTTGTCCAATTCATTGTTCCGTTTACATTGGACCATAGACTGTAGTTCATGGAGAAGCTTATTTCTTTCTGCTTTAAGTTCTTTCTTTTTGGAGTCACTTTTACTTTCATTAATTTTTATTCTGACCTGTTTCTGTTTTTGAGATATGGCTGCCAATACAGGGTCATATGATCTGTTGGGTTTAGCGTTCCCTTTTTCTTTTCCAAGTACTGAATTCGCTGTGTTGTAAATTATTTTCTTAGTTTTTTCCCAAGTTAAGCGTGTGTTACTTTCTGTCTCAGCAGTATTGGAAATTTCGTGTTGTAGTGTCTTGTTATAGTTTCATCGTGTTTGTTCACATATGGCCAGTTGATTAAGATTATATTGAGGGTTTTTTTCCTTTAACCTATTAGTCTGTACCCTATACCATTCACCATTCAACTGTGTAATCACAAGCCTATGGTCGGTGAACGTTAGCGTTCCATTGTATGATCTTGCGTTGGTTAGAAATTTTTTGAACGACTGTTCACACACGATGAAATCTATTTGATTATAGACGGGTAGAATGCAACCTGTTGTGTTGTCTCTTTTCTGACCTTGCCATGTTGTTATATGGCTAGTTTTGTGTTTGAAGCAAGAATTTGAAATGAAAAGTTTGTTGAGTTCACAAAATTCAACAAGTGATTGTTCATTGATGTTTCTTATACCGGTTGTATGGTTTCCTAAACTTGTCTCTGTTTAATTTCTTTTGCCTAGTTTTGCATTAAAATCGCCACATATAAACACT
>BMAT01006068.1:84993-95410 GCA_019649035.1 Elysia marginata | reverse complement strand
AAAAAAAAAAAAAAAAAAAATAAAAAAAAAAAAAATAAAAACAAAAACTGTTTTAACATTTCTGGGAAAACTGAAACATTACTAGTTAAAATTTCCGGGTTGATAAATTATATCGAGGAAAATAAAAAATTGAAATTGTTGTGCGATAATTTTGTACGCGACGGCAAACGTAGTCTTAAACAGTGAAGAGGTTTGCAGCGAAGAAAATGTATTCAATCGACAGTTAATGGGAAAGGTTTTAAAGTTGGAGGGTAGGTGGTGAAAGTGAGGATTGTTTTGTTAGGAAATAAGTTTAAATTCGCTAAAACATAAATGATGAGACAAGGGGGAGAGATAGAGATAGATCAAGAGAGAGAGAGAGAGAGAGAGAGAGAGAGAGAGAGAGAGAGAGAGGGGGAAGAAAGCGAGAGAGAGAGGCAGAGACAGAAAATCATAAAGTACGTTTTTCTATAAAAGTGGACGTTGATAAAGTTAAAACCTGTCTAAGGATTGATTATTTTCAAAACATTAACTTACTTATGTAACTTTGTATTGAATGAAAGATCTCGAATAGAGTTAGATAGTAGACAGATTTGCAATACATGTACCTTTTTTCAACAAAACTCCAAATTATAGTTATATCTTAAAGCCCAAAACGTTTGCGAAAAAGTAACTTAATGGCCCAGACACATGTGAAATTTACCAAGGACAAAAAGATGTTAAGTAATTATGGGTAGGGCAAATCAGTCAGAAAATGGAATTTTCACATATTGAGTCATTAACATTTACTAAAACTGTACTGTATGCTCTTGGACAGGTTAACTCTCAGAAGGCCAACCATTTTGGAAATTCCATGACTTTTCACTTTTTAAAAAATTCATTTTGTCTAATAATGAGCATTTTTATGCTTCATGTTAATGTTTGACCAATTTTTTTTTTTCAGTAGGAAAACAAACTTCTTAATCAAAATGAAATAATGTGAAGAGAAAAGAGCTTTTAAACAAATGTTTTGTTATCAGAAAAAAATTTTCGGTTTTCTCATAGCTGGCCTTCTGAGGGCTAAACATTATAACTCTAGCTTTTTACATCTCAAGTTAGTCCATTTTAAAGACAATGGAAATACTACATAACAATTTTGCCTTTTTAGAAGGTATTTAACTCAAAATTAGGCTCTTGTCCGTGATTCACTTTGCAATACTTCAAGTTTGTTTTTGAGACAGATAAAGGGATCGGTTTGGTTGTTTGAATTTTAACGTCTCTTTTTAACTCCAAGGTTATATCAGAGCCGGCGCTGTGGACAATTGAAAGCGTGCTGCCATACTGTGATGTAAGGAGCGCTTGCGCACACCACACCCAGTCACATTATCCTGACACCTGGCCGACCAGACTTAACACTTAATCTATAAAGCCAGACACTAGGCGGATCAGCTGCTAATACCAATTTTAAAGTCCTTGGTTTGACTCGGCCGGGGTTTGAACTACATACCTCCCGATCTCTCAGCGGGTGTCTTACCGCTAGGCCACAGAGACGGTCAGATAGAGAGAAACCTAATTTTACTAAGCACAAAGGTATATATATATATATAAAAGATAAAAAAAAGTTCATAAAGATTAGGCAAAAAGATAAGCTGTTCACAAGAATTGTGTGAGACCGGCCAAAAATAGAGAGATGAAGTAAATAAGCATTTTCATTGAATTATCTATATTCGAAGTAGAACTATAAAGACTAAGAAATTAAGCGCTGGTATTGTTTTTAAACTGTAATCAAATACTCACAGTCTGGCAAAAACTCTTCTCTGTTCTTTTACTGAGTCCTTTACATATACACCAGAGTAGCGCGGTGAGTTGCTACATACAGTTAAATTTAATTAGTGTAAGTTTATGATATCTTACTATGTTTTTGGCTTTTTAATACTTTAAAGCTTTCTTTTTTTGTTGTTGCTCGTAAACAGTCTAAAATTCATGTGCCTCTAATCAATTATACAAATGAAACAAAAAAGATAAACATGCTGTTGGATAGTGAAAAGTACAACTTAAGGCCGGTTCTATCTTCTACAGAGCAATTTTGAGAATGAATAAACAAGAGGTAATGGCGATTAGAAAATGCATAAGGAGACAATGTATCGTACATTTTTTGAAACTGTTAGACTTGGAAGTCATCATCATCATAATTATCTTGTCGCGCCGATGTGTGATCCAGGCCTGGGCAGCATGTTGTTGTTACGCGTGGTGTAGCAATCGGTCTCTCTCATCTGGGGTTCCGAGGAGACCACCAAAAGATTAACACTAGGGCCAGCACGTGAAGCTTTGTTACGTGATGGAAGTATACACGTTGCATACCCTCGAGCGGTTGAAGCGGTGTAGGCCCCGCCGTAGAAGCTCTCGTATATCCTACACTCTTTCCTTGGTAACACAAGACATTGTCCATTCTTATCATCGACGCTCTGTCCTTGTTCCGACTCATCTCATTAGTATCATTCTCAACACAAAAAGTTCTCTGCATTGTTAACCAAATTCATCAATGAATCATTGTTCTGGAGCTTGAAGAGGATGTATCCACCATAATACAGCAGTATACAACGCCAGCTACTGTTTCCTGCCTTATTGTCAGTGATCCACGAGGCCCTCTGATGTTAGTTACCACATTGTAGAATAGCCTGGGAGCTGGGAATAAATATAGTAATAAAATCTTTAAAATAGATTCATTAAGGAAATAATGGTGAAACGACATAAAACTAGCATTTTACAAAGCAATGGTAAGGAATAGTTTTAGAATAAAAAATGTATGAAAAATTATTGTTTCATCTGACGTTAAGATATAGCCATTATAACGAAATCTCAAAGTGTGGCAATGTATAATCTTTGCAGAATGTAATATGTTGGTGGTTTTCTAGCGTCGAGGATATTTCCTCACACAAAATTCGTAGAAGTTCATCATAGCGCAATTCCATAGGAATAGTGCAAGTTTTGTCTTTTCGGTGAAGAACCGTTTGATTAAGTCATTTAACAATTGATTAACTGATTAAATATAATGAACCCATCACTTTAGTAGTACATGTAATAACTCTAACAAATACATACGATAAGATTCCCTTATTCCTCCTCTTAGAAGTGTTGGTTTGGCCTGTTCATACATATTTACAGTACGGTTAAAAATAAACAGGCTCCATACATAATATTAAACTATTTATAGTCAATGAAAGGTGGACACCACAAGGGCCATTAAGAGGACAATGGCCGGTTTTAAACGTTAATACATTATAATGATTGATTTTGATTTTGATTTTCAGGCTCCGTCCATCCACTGCAGGATATTAAGGCCCTCCGCACCACGTACATTATAATGATACATGGTACTTATTCATCTGACGTTCTGCGGTGATCAGTTTAAAATGCATTGAACTAAACATTCTACAAGCGTATAATTACTCTAGAAATATATGTTTCTGAGCAGACAATGATGACTTCGCTACACACGGTAGAAACCTCCAGCACGCGTTGACTTTCCTCTATTTTTTTTAGTTATTTTTTGTCTTTTTAAGTTTGTTACTTTTTTCCTTATTAAAAAGTGATAGTTTTGAAGATCTAAATTGCGTTAACAGATCTAAATATGCCGCCCGTGTTTTTTGGCATGCCGGTTTTTGTCCTTGCATCAGACTTATTTTAGCTTTTTTTCTGACCAATCGGAAAGCTTAGATGTAAGAATTGTTTAAAAACACAAAAAAACTCACCTATGGTATATTTACCACGTTGAACTTGCATCCTAGACTATTGAATATTCTCAACCCTAAATTTACGGACTATTAAAACGCACCTCACACTCTTAAAACTAAATGTTTTGTCTTTTTTAGTTTAGACAGATATTGTAGGTTGTACGCTCCTAAGTTGAAATCAATTTGGTTCAGCATTGGAAGTTTTTAAAAGACAAACCGGCATTCCAATCAGAATCACAACGCTTAAGTACCTGGCCCTTCCACGCTTCCATAACCAAATAGAGAGCTGGATTAGCCTGTGGGACTGTTCCATGAATCTTATAAAAATTCTCTAAGATTAGTTCCTCTTGAGCAATGGTAAGTTTTAGACTTAGATTCAGCACAAGAGTAATTCGAATAAACTACCTTGCCCAAAGAAGAGTTCGCTTGTGATCCCACCCTTTTGAATTTTCCACACGTGAAGAGGCTAGTCCTGAAACAGTCCTATTGTCTTTTTTTGTTTAGCCTGCCTTTGGTTAATAAGAAATGGCTTTTGTTTTTAATACGACATCACCGAAATTAACAACATAGGCACTCCTTGCAGATTTTTCCTATAGGAGCCTTGATGTTGCTTTCAGTACCTCTGATAACAATATGGCTAATCATTAGTAACGCTTAGAAATGAATAGAATGTGCACTGAATAACTTATATTTAGTATACTTTGTGCGCCAGCGCTTGTGATTAAGCTTGAAAAGAATTCACCGAGATTCGCCATTCTCTTAACAGGCACTTCCATAAGGCAAGAATAATCTGTGAATATCTTCTGTGCGGTCTGGACCCAAGTAGAGTAATCCTCTTACAACATGAGGAACTTATTGAATTATCAGTGGCTGCTAATTGCGAATTGAACCTTGTAAAATAAATTCGTTTCTGAGAGCAGAGACAAATCTTTCACCAGACTAATTAGTAGCAGTTCATACGGACATACTGAGAACATTATTTGTAATTTTATTTAATCTTCTTTGGTTTTAGTGTATCCTAGACTGCAATACATTGAATCGAATACTTCGCCAACAATTGTGTAGACGGCATCTGGCTGGGTATGGAGTAACATGCTATTGTGTTGCAGCACAAATATATATATTTTTAACTTTAAAAAGACCCTTACTTCATTTGTAATTTTTTAAAATCTCCTTTAGTTTAAGTGTATCCTAGACTGCAATACATTGAATCGAATACTTCGCCAACAATTGTGTAGACCGCATCTGGCTGGGTATGGAGTAACATGCTAATGTGTTGCAGCACAAATATATATATTTTTAACTTTAAAAAGACCCTTACTTCATTTGTAATTTTTTAAAATCTCCTTTAGTTTAAGTGTATCCTAGACAGCAATACATTAAATCGAATACTTCGCCAACAATTATGATGTATACCGCATCTGGCTGGGTATGGAGTATCATGCTAATGTGTTGCAGCACAAATATATATATTTTTAACTTTAAAAAGACCCTTACTTGATATCACTACAAAAGGCCCGTTTTGATACTGCCTTGTGGCAGTCCAAGCGAGTTGGTGTTGGAATTTCTAACATGAGAAAATTAAGTTTAAGTCTTTTCCTCCCCCTGTTGTTCTCTTTGATTTATAGTTTTTATATCATAATTTCTTTTGTTTGAAGGAGTTACGTCGTGTAACTCTCTGCGACATCGGACCCATTTTTACTGGTTGTGACACAATTATTGGGAGATGAAATATGCCAGGGTTTTTTTTCTCTCTATTTTTTTCTATTTCTAATATTTATTTAGTACTTCAACCCATGGAAAAGCTGGCCGTCGGTTTGGAAAGTTGTTTACAAAAAAACAAAACCTGAGCCTCAATTCAAAGTACTATAAGCCTGCTAATCATGAGTTCGTTTCTGCGAAGACAACGGGATTTTCATAGTATGTTCTTAGTTCAAACATCTTGACTGACAGGTCTTTCAGAACTCATATTGGTTTCCAGGGTTCTATGCTTATCGGTAACAATGATGATAATACAAAACAAAAAATTAAACAGTGGGTGGACAAAGGTGATAAACAGCCTGTTGCCTTCCAGTTTCATTAGTTCTGTCCGGCTCTGTGGCCTAGCTGTAAGACACTCGCTCAGAGATCGGGAGGTGCGTGGTTCGATCTCCGGCCGAGTCAAACCAAGGACTTTAAAATTTGTGTTAGCAGCTGATGCGCTTAGTGTCTAGCATAGTGGACTTAGTGCTAAGTATGGTCAATCCATTGTCAGGATAATGTGACTGGGTGTGGTGTGTGCAAGCCCACCTTACATCACAGTGTGGCAGCAGGCTTTCAATTGTCCCAAGCGCCGTCTCTGATATAACCTCGAAGTTGAAAAGAGACGTTTAAATTCAAACAACCAATTCATCAGTTCTGAAAGCAGCCACTGCTGCAAATGTCAACACAAATTGTCTCCAGTAGTTCTTACTCATCCAGACATTTTAGTAATATAATATTTTAACAGATACACACTAACACAGTCATGCTACTTTCCCTCCGGGAGTTTCCATTAGTTAACGGATGACCTGAGTGTTCATGTTCTGGCTTCTTCTTTCCCTGAAAGCACTGTTGCCATGAGACTTGTGTATTTGTTTCGCACTGCGTTCTCGATGTACTTTATTTTAGTCCCTTGACATTAAAGATTTCTTGAATATCACTTTTCGCTGACGATTTTTTCATGCAGGGTTATATCAATAATTCTTTGGTAATTCCATTTCACCCTTATCAGCTTTCGGTAGATAAAATCCCTGTATCTTCCAGTCTTATCGCAATCTGTCAATAATAATAATGCGTTTCCATGCTTTTCATTCGTACAAATTTAAAAAACTATTTGGTAAGATAAATATTCCAGGTCTAAGACCTGGGACAAAACAATTAGTAAGCTATCGGCTTGACGCCTTCATCACACAAGTACAAAAATTTACACAAAATAATATTGACGTGGCACATGTTCGCAATATTCAATGCGCTTTTCAATGTTAGTTATTCACATGTCTACAAACCACACGCACACACACTTTATCTTCTTATGCCTTTACCAAACACACACACACACACACATTCTCTCTCTGCCTCTGACTCTGCCTGCCTGTCTCTCTCTCTGTCTATCTCCCTCTTTCTCTCTCTATCTATCTCTTCCTCTCTCTCTCTCTCTCTCTTCCTCCTACACTTTTTTTTCAAGTCCTTTACCCATTCTTGTTAAAATACCCATTCCATATTTTATATAACTTTAAAATATAAAACAAAAATCTACAATATCAAAGAGAAAAAAGAACAAGAAATTATGCTCTTGAAACAAATTCAATCGTATTTTTATGATCTACCAAAGCAATATGCAGCCATAAGGGTGGATATGGCCAGCGCCTTTGATAAGTTGTGAAAAGGAGGTAGGTTGAGCAAGCTCCTCGAGTCCAAAGTCGACCACAACATAGTAAGATGGATCGAAGAGTGCTAACAAACAGAAGGGGGTTAAGTATTCCTTCAAAGGAGACACAACAAAGAATCTGTCTTTCGGCATGGCGTCCCCTAGAGTTGAGTACAGACTGTTCCTGGCACGATTCATGTCGTTTATGAACAGCATTAAGCATTTCAGACGTTGGAGAACGCTATGTGAAAGCCGGTATTCATGCTGATGACCTAGATATCATATCGACCACAAGTGATGCTACAACTGCGCAAGAAAGGCTACAGAGCTGCTGCTTGAACCGACTGAAAAAGTAGACAGAAGACTGGGCCAGAGCGTCAATGCGATCAAGACAAGAAACACCCAACGCCAAGCCTCTACCTTTTTGGCCAAAGTCAGACTTAGACAAAATGAACCGATGCACAGTTCGAATCGGTGTAATGCCTGCTATCATGCTTTAAAGAAATGAATAAAATCGGCCAACAACTCTTGGTACAAATTACAAAATAACATTTTGACCTAAGTAAAAAATGAGCAAGGCCATAATGAGTTTTCTCAATGTTCTCAAAACTGTCAAAAACGACTTAGGCCAAACAGGCATCTACTCACTCCCCGCCAAGCCTTAAGGTAGCAGATTGAGTATGGGTAGCACTCTTTGAGTACGGAGGCCTATGTAACGCTCTATTGGAAAAGGAAGACGCCCCCACCCCTCCTGTTACGCGAGTTTAATATTCAACCCAAGACTCACATGGAAAAAAAACGGTGACACTCAAGAGAAGAGACTACAAAAGGCATCTCTAATGATGAAATTATTCGAAACCAGCTGGAATGCCAACATGTTAGTCTTCAAGAAGGCATAATTATATTGACTCTGTCAGGCTGAGAATAGAGTATGGTATAGCAACATTGGTATATGCGTCAACGTGTGGAGAGGGTACACAATAACTGCCTGACAAGTATCTTATGGGGAATGAAAAGTATTCTTATCAATGAAATGGAAGCACTCTCAGGGCTGCATTCGATAGAAGACAGCAAAAGACAACAAGAAAAAAAAAACATCCAACAATGAACTAGTTTGTGAAAGTCCAGCATTGGAAAGCCCACACTATTTATATTCGAAAAAAGAAAAATGGAAAATGATGGCTCAATGGGAGCAGAGTCTCATCGACTGCCAGAAGTTTACACAAAGTCACAAACTCCCTGCCATCCATAGAAGCTCAACAATGTTCCCATTATCAGAATTAAAAACGAAGGACTAGACTACACTGAAATTATTTCCACCATTAAAATCTCCTCCGTGGTGTAATGTAAAACCTTTTGCAAAGCACCTACACAGCAGATGAATACGTTCGAGTCCTATGTCTCGAGTGTATACTCACGGATCAGAAATAAATACCACCAAAATGTAGCGGATGTATCTGCATTGAATGTCCTGATGAAAGAACTCTGGTGACATCCATCCTAACAGGCACCTACTCATCAAACTATGAAGCAGGAACTGAAGCCTCACAAGAGGCTGAATAGGTCAGGTCTTAATCAGGTGAGATATCTACAGCTGTAAGATCTTCCTATTGTTAGATGCAAAGTCTGTGCTAAGAACACTAGGTCAACTGAGTTCGGCATCTAAGTTAAGAAAAAGATTGATTGATTGAAGGGTATTTTTACAAGCCCAATTCCACTTCAAAGGTGTTCTCAGGGCTTGGGTCCCAAAGACAATTTACGGGCTGCCACCCAGAGACTAGCGGGGATACCATGACTTAGCCTCAGCCGGTCACATTATACTGACACCGACCCAACCAGTAGTTAAGAAGAAGAAGAAGAAGAAGAAGAAGAAGAAGAAGAAGAAGAAAACAGCAGAAGAAGAACAAAGACCTCTTCTCTCTATTCTTTTTTGTAATTAGATACTGCAAAGTAATGGCTTTTTACCCTGCTTTAGGATACGAAATGGAATCATATCTTTAGTTTTAATCCAATGTAGGGAAAACGTTCTTTAAACAACATCCATTGTGTTATGAAGAGCCACCATGAGAATTTTCATTTTTAATCCGCGGTCACCATGACTTGACACAGTATATTCAAAGGCACAAGCCGTTTTCTTGATGAATGTTTAGTAAAAATTAATAGGTAATTATTAGTGAAGTGTTAGTAAACAATATTAAACAGGAACCAAGCGAGAAGAATCGTTAGTGAGACTTAGGAGGTTAATTGTGAGAAAGGGAGAGATAGATAGACAGAGAGAGAGAGAGAGAGAGAGAGAGAAAGAGGGAGAGAGATTTAAGGAGAGAAAGAGGAAGACAACGAGAAAGAGAAAGACAAAGAGAGAATAAGTGAGGGAGTGAGAGGGAGGAGGAGCTTGGAGGATGGACGCTATCTGTATGATTGACATATACCTCTTTGCGTCTACAGCTATTCTAATACAAAATAATCCGACACATAATTACAGCGTTATTAAGACAACTCGTCGAGACAAAAAAACACTAACAAAACCATTTTATTTACCAAGAGTGATATTATTTTTCGAGGACTTTTTATGACAAAAACACAGCAATACAAGTTAGAAATGTCAAGCTAGATAATTAGGCTAAAGTAAACTCGCCCCAGGAATAATGCAAATTTATAGGCGAATAATGATACTCTGCTCCTCCCATTTTAGCTAAATCATCTCATTTATTTCTCCTCAAATTCCCTCACGTTTCTTTACTCGGTCATTAGAAAAGATAGTCTCTTTCTATCTTTCTATCTATGTCTCTGTCTCTGTCTGTCTGTATCTGTGTGTCTCTCTCTGTATTTATACATCTATCTATCTATCTATCTATCTTAGTCTCTGTCCGTCTCTGTCAGTCTGTCTTTGTATGTGTCTCCCGGTATCTACCTATCTATTTATCTATCTATCCACCCATCTCTGTCTGTCTCTGTCTCTCTCTCTTGTCTGTCTCTGTCTCTCTCTCTTGTCTCTCCCTTTATATATCTCTCTCTATTTGTCTAATAAATCTCAATTTGACTAAGACTATTCGCCATCTTGGCATACAGACAAAAACGCACATAGATAGATATAGGTTTTATAGATATATAGATATACTTTGCAAAATTATATTGTAGCCGGGAGGGCTATCTAGAGGCAAAGTAGTCGTACCACGACGACAACAAAACATAAAATTATAATATACTGACATGAAAGGGATATCTAGATTTTCGTTGATTTTTTAAACTCCATTAATGATAGAAATGTTAAGAACTTTCTTCGTTTCTACAAAATGTAGCTTTTTCTGGCAGTATCTATCTATCTATCTATCTATCT
>BMAT01006068.1:0-18471 GCA_019649035.1 Elysia marginata | reverse complement strand
AAACTTTCAGATTGATAGCCTGCTACAGAAATAGGCGTTGTCTTTTTCTATAACCTTGCGCTTTACTTGTTTACTGAACCACGCATTGTTCTTTAGGCTGATAGTGATTGAGATAATAACGTTAGTTTTTTTAACAAGGCATGTGTCGGGGGCGACGTCGTAAAGAAGATAGGCCTATTGCTGCACACAACCATCGCACAGATAAATCTAGCTGTAAAATGGTGCATGATAACAATATTTACAGCTAAAATTTAGCTGTACATTTAATGTAGACAAGGAGGGGAGGAAGGGGGGCAGGATCGGGGGCTACTAGGGAGAAGGGGTCTGTGGAATCGCAAAAAAAAAAAAAAAGAAAATAGTAATCGTGAGAAATAGTGGTAGTTTGAAAATTTAAGTTCTCTAAAAGCTGTGCCCCTTCCCTTTGCGGTAAATGTAGCATCATCAGTAATCTCAAGGAGGCCCTAAGAGCTTAAGACGGTTTACGCCCTTACGTGATGAAAGATTTCGGTAGCTTCCATGGCTCATGATTTTTATATAACTAGGGCGTCAAATACCAATGAGCCTTACGTGAGAACTTTTTTTAAAAGTCAAAATGAACTATAGAGCAATAATAATAAAATTTTCATCGAATAACTAAAACCACAGTGACTTATAACATTAACAGTAACCTACAGTCAAGCCGATTCGACGGCGTGAGGAATCAGGTGGTATAGATTACTCAAAACCGTTAATTTTGCACATGCGCCCTTACCTTATATGGGCGACGGTTTCTATCAATGAAACAAAGTGCCAAAAAAATATTTTTTTGGAGGTAATAAAATGGTAAAATGACTATCCATCTTTCTCGGCCTCCTTTTTGTGCATAGGCTTTCTCTAGTCGGCCGCGGCAAGGACACGCAAAAAAAAAAATAATTGCACTTTGTAGATTAAGCTTAACACTAAATTTTCTCTGACCAGCAAATTAATGTTGTCTCGGCCACTAATAATCTGCTTTGCCTTAGAGGCTTTATTATTTTATCCATACTCAGATTCATTGTACGCCTATCATATTCCGTCATTGCATCAAAATCACTTTTATATCTTAAAAAAAAAGTTGAAACTCTTAGCCATTTCTCTCAGACCTATTAAACTCGGCTTTCACTGAAACGGGAATGCTTGTCTATTTTTTTTTTGCTTTCAACTCTTTCCCGACCCGACGTAAAATATTTCCACACAGTTTCTCCGTGATTGCTTTCTTTTCTCTCCAAGGGCCCTAATCCTTGCAACTGACTGGCTCCTCACAGTGGCTCGGGTCTCTCTTTCCTTCCCAGTGTGCCCCTTACTGCCAACATGTTTGTGAAGCTGCGCAATGTTCCTAGCTTTTCTCTTTCTGTCCTACTGCCTCTTTTGCTTTCGCTATTTTCCTTTACACCATTCTTAAGAATAAAATACATGAGCCTAGAGGAAAACCAGCAGCAAAAACAAGAACAAATTCCTGTTAGCAAAAACATCCAATATCTTCGTAGTCACCACGACCAAACCGAAGGAAAAACGGTACAATATTTTTTTTCCCACAAAACATTATTTTTATAGACACGGAGACTAACACTTCTTTTAAAATTAAGCTATTCACCTTTCTTGTTATTGGGTAGATTACTATACATTTAATTTTTTTTTCTTATCATAAAGATGTAGATGTTAATTTACACACCAGCGCACAGGCCATTGGTTTCATTCTTTCTTTACTTTCTTTGTGTACTTAAGGAGAATTTTTGACTTAACTTCGTTTTTTTCGCCTCTGCTTTGCATGCAGATCTGATTCTTGTTGTTAACAATAAAGCAAAATTTAAAGGGCTCAGGCCTAGGCCTACTTTTGACATGTCCAAAGTTCTGACAATTTGAAATTTTTTCTCAAAAGGATAAGGTATTATACTAGATCAAGGCCCCTATATGAACTTTCATAATTTTATTATCCGCGCTATTGGGTCCGCATTCAAGAATAAATAAAAGAGGTTTGCCAATCAATGTTAACGACACGAAACTATTAAATAATTATTTACATCCAAAGTTTGAAAATGTATTTTTACATTCACAGGCAGTGGAACGCTCCTAGACATCGAGTCTATATCTAGGTGTTCATAAAAAATAAAGTTTAATCAGAAGCGTTTGTGGACTAAGCTTATCCTGTCTAAAATATTGTTTTCCCTAGATCTAGTTGTTATGACTGCGATAATTCATTTTCACGGCTGAGGATCGAAGTGCGGCTGTAAAATGACGACCGCCTATTAAACCACCACTTCCCCTGGCGCATGCGCAACACAAAAGAATGTTTGTTTAGACACAGCAACAGCAGCAATTTAGTTTCTTCGACTGCATCAAATTTTGTAGGAAACTTGGAATAAGCCTTGCATTTAGATCTCTATCAGTCTAAACCTGGCCAACAAATATGTAAAACTAGTAACTAAATAAAGTTTGCTTGTTTGGAGTAGAGAGCGCTTAAGAGTCAGGTAAGACCTTTTTTATTTCAGCATAGATCTAGATCTAGATCTAAATAATGATTATGATTGCACGTCTGGACTCCGACTCGTCAGAGCGTACCAGTTATCGATCCAATGCAGGATCATGATGATTCTGTCATGTATACGCCTTACATGATCTTGTCGATTCTAGAATCTACAATCCGACATTTAAGGGTCATATTGCTCTAGTTTTTCAATTTATTTAGATTCTAGAATCTTTGGTGGAGCAACTGTATTTATAAGGGTGACCTGTATGTCATGTGCATGTAATTACGTGTAGATCTTTAAAAGACTAATTAATCTAGTTATCTAGATAGATCTATATCTAGAATCTAGGCTAGATCTATATATCTTAAAATTTGCTCTATAAAGATATAGATCTACATGTAAATCCAAAGTGGGAAGGGCTTTAGTAGGTTCAGACTAAAGTTTCTCAGTCTTTAATGTTACGGTGTCCATAGCCCCCTCCCCCCTGCTTCAAAGTTAAGAAAACCTTATTCCTTAAAGATGAGATGATCTCTGGACAACCTTGCTTTTGTAAATATTTTTATCCCTTAGAAATTTCCACATTTTTTCCTTGTTTTTTTAGAAATTTCCACTTTTTTTCCTTGTTTTTGGCAACGATCATCAACTTAGTGTTTAATAAAGTCTATTTTTTTTAAAATCATTATCATTAAAATATTTTTTTTCTAATTATATTTAGCAGGTGAACATTCCTTTAGCAGTATGTCCTTGTTCAAAACTCGAGACTGGTGGTCAACATCTGTCGGCGAGGAGGAGGAGTTTGATCATGGCTGTCTATGTACTGCCAATATTGACAATGATATTTCTGGCACCGGTAAGGAGCCAACATGTTGGATTGATTCGAAAGATCTCAATCTATGCATGTAGGAAAACATTTGTGGGTTTTTTTGTCATTTGCTTTTAACATTTCTGTGACTAAAAGAAATCACATTTTAAGAAAACTTCACCCAAAGAAAGTTAAATCTCTCGGTTGTCTCCGACACTAGTGATACCAGTTTATATTCAAGAAGTGATTGTCTCACAAACCAATATTTGAATGGATGATGTAATTTTTGCACTCAAAACAAGATAAACTAAATAACATTTTTTTCAACGGTTCTTTGCTGTGAAAAAACGTAGATCTATATATTTTTATGAATTCTACATTTTCAAAATGCATTATATTTCTTAACAATGAAATATTTTTCAAATAAAAATAAAGTGGAATAAAAATTATTAATATACTTGTATTCTTTTAAAAGCTTTTAACAAATTAAAAATTTCTAACATGTGCATATATATATATTGCAACAAAGTGCATTTTTTTTAGCTCCATCAAGAATACTCTTCTCTTTACCCTACTTTGAATTTTTAATGCAAAATTTTTCGAAATGAAAATGACTAAGTGTTCTAATGGCCGCACTTTCCCCAGACAAAATAATAATTGGCAGTTTTCAGGGAATTCTTCGCATCTATAAACCTGACCCCTCCACTGGAGGTAGTGTTGAAGATGTTATGCTCGAGCAAGCTTTCAGGTTACCCATCCTTCAAGTGGAGGTTGGACAGTTTTCTTCGTAAGTTACTTTCTTTACCTAGTTTGATGGTCTTACTTAAATCATTGAGAGGATTGTAAGGTGCTGCAAATACCTGCTTAGATGATTCAGTGTTAAAAAGATTATTTTCTTCTATATGTCTCCCACACAATTGAATGGAATTTTATATCATAGTTTTAAACCTAAAATGCGTTGGCGTTTTAAATAATGCATTTTCCGAGCTTGAAATCATTTGCATGCAATCTTTTTAATGAAAAGATAAAACTTCCCTCGACTTAAAATACAAAGAAAAAGAGAAAAAATGGAAGTTTAAAAGGCATTTTTTCAAATTAGAATATCTTACATCAAGCTTATGTTTGCATTGGATGTGCTTGGTGTATTCTTTATGTGTGTGTATTCGGCTTTAAAATGTTTTGTTATTTTCATATAAATATATCAATAATGATGCTTTACTTTTGACTTAAACCGAGAAATAATTGATTTACAAATCTTTCATCAAACAGGGCGTCAGACACATTGAAATTGGCAGTATTACACCCAAGGAAATTGGCAGTGTACAATGTTACTGGTAAGTGAAGAATAAATTGGTATCTGTGATCCGTTTTTCCTTTTTCTTTATTTTGATCTGTTTACAATCAGGAGTACTTTCACTGTGTTCTAGACTTTGGTCTATGACTGTCTTGTTTTTTCTTATTTTTTTTAATTTTTTTATTTTTTCATTTTTTATTTCTCTGTCTGTTTGTAATTAGTATTACGCAGGTAATCTACATAGTTCGCACTGGACATTTATTTTAGAGAAGTTTATTAAACAGCATTCTTACAGTTTCTTACTCAACTAGTTCCGACAACACTTGAACTGCCATTTTAGTTTTAATTTGTAAGCATCTTTTGAGACGAGTGCCAGTTGTGTGCTGCACTGCTAAAAGTACTGACTTTCTTTTGCCTCTGTCATGTCAGAAGCGTTTTGTCGCTGATGATGCCCTCAAACACTGAAGCCTCCTTGCTTTATATTGGTACCACAAATGTTCTTGTTTTTGTTTTTTTTGTGTGTGTGAGAAATTCTTCCCAAATACTGCCATAAACTTCTTCTAAGCTGATTGCTTTTTAAAAAATTAACATTTTGTATCACTTTATATTGTTAATGTTCGACAGAGCTAACTGGTTTCTCACTCTGTTTCTTGTTTTGATGAATAAACTTGATAGGTCTACAAATATTCCCTCAAAAAGGATATGCTGTTTACTTAGAAAAATAGGAAACCTTTTGTGAACAAAAAAATCACAATACCTTTTCATGTAATTTAAAACTAATAATAGATTTTCACACTTAGTCTGTTTTAAAACAGATACTGCTTCAGCTCTATGAACAATACTCTTTTACATTACTTATCTTGCCTCACAGGCTTTGGAATCTTAAGTCCAAACTTCCTCTTTTGAGAAAACGCTACTTGCCTTTCCACAAAATATTAGTAATTTCACAATGTTCTTGACGTTTGGAAGCTTAGACAGAAGTCTTGTTCAAACAGCAGAGCCTATGAAAATGAACATTGCGACATCCAACTCCTTCATCCTGAATTTGCAGTCTCTCAACTTTGATAAATTAAGAAGCTTTGTGTAAATCTTCGGTAGACTAGAATTTTACCAAGTTATAAATCATGTCAGTGTTTGTATCAGTTTTGTATTGAACAAGAAACAATGCTACATAGTACGCTAAATCTTCTCCCTGTGTAGCCATCACTGGAGCTGTAGAGCACGGCAGCCAGTACCAGTTGAACTTGCTGTATGAACACAACCTGCAGAGGACAGCCTTCAACTTCTGCTATGGACCCTTTGGTGGGGTAAAAGGTGGGAGAATTTCTGAAAGAACTAATGTGTTTCAATTTACATCTTAAGCTTTATTGGAGAGGATTCTACATGTTATAGGAACATTGGATTCAGAGGAAATGCTGAAATGCTTTAGTGTTGATTGTTTTGTTTTTTTCAACAGAGTCTCTGTCAAGTTAAAACAAATAAGTTTTTATACTAGGGTAAACTTGGGACACCAAGGAATGGCAATTTGTTTAAGAAATAAATCTGTCAAATTGGTCAGCTATTATGATGATGAAAGTTTTTTTCTATGTCTGTCTATCTGTCTCTGTCTGTCTCTCTCTCTGTCTTTCTGTCTGTCTTTGTCTTTCTTTTTGCTCTTCATTTGTTTTTGTCTTGCTCTTTCTCAGTGTATCTGGTGATCTTTCTTTCTCTCTCTGTCTTTGTGTTTTTCTCTTTTCCTCTTTCTATGCACTGAAGTGTCTTATAGGCAGCAACAGTTATGTTTTTCTTTGTGTGTTTATCGCTGATTCAGGCAAAGACTTTATCTGTGTTCAGTCCATGGATGGGACACTCTCTGTGTTTGAGCAAGAGAGTTTTGCTTTCAGCCGATTTTTGCCAGGAGCTCTTTTACCTGGGCCTCTTCAGTACATGCCCAGACTGGATACGTTTGTCACAGCCTCATCGTCATGGCGAGTAGAAGCCTACAAGTAAGTTATGTTTTATTACGTTTATGAATTTTTTCCCTGGCATTTTTTTAGATGTACCTGATTATTATATAAAAAAAAGTTATACTTAGCTTTGATTGCATTGAGTGCTGACTAAAATATCAAAAACATAAACAAATTGAACACATTTTTTTTCTTAGCAGGTCATTACACATTAGAGCAAAGCAATTCACTGAAACTGGGCCATTTTCCAGTTTTAACACATGATCGCTGGCCTTTGTTTGGTCCTTATCTAGATTGTAGATCTAGGTGAAAAGCCCATGATATATCTAGATCCCTAAATATACTCTTGAAAGTATGAGCATTCTGCTATTATAATTTTGTGGAGTTGTCACAAAATGAGATTTTTAATAGAAAAACCTGGCACAGAGTTACTGGTGCTTTAGTTAAACGTATACAATGGACGTGGTTACATCCCAATATTTACAAGTGAATATAAATGGAAATGCACTTGTTAGCAGGAATAATGTAGTGATCTTTTCACGTATAGTGAAAAAAAAGTGACAAAATTGCCATTTACTCTAATCTACATCTGCTGCAAAACATCATATTTTATGTCCCTGCTATACAATCAATTCATAGTCTATAGCTAGATACCCACTGTACCAGTGACACATCCATACAATGGAAACCACCAAAATTGAAGTATGATAATCCGAATGTCTTCTAATTTGAAGTTTTGTACATGTAAGGTTTCATTTTCCTCTGCGGCTTTGTTAGATTTGAACTTATAATTCGAAGTTCATTAGATTCAATTCTCTTAATTCAAAGCTTATGAATAGACTTACAGAAAGTTTTCCTTTTAATGCCTAGCAGCTTTACTTCTCCAAAGCATTGTAGTTTTATGATAAACACTTAATGCACAAAGTTGCCATCCAAGAAGCTACATGGAGGTGTCTATACCCATAGAAAAAGTCTGTTCTGCATTTAGGCAAGGGTGGGGTGAAAGAGGAGGGTGCCATAGAACTTAGATGTGGCTTAGTAAATAAACTTGGTCCATTGAGTATAACTTGAATCTCTAATTAAATCAAAGTTTTTCTTTATTCCCATGAGATTTGAATAATGATGTTTCCACAGTACTTAAAACTTAAAGGCTTTCACTCAAAACAAGTCTGCCAAGTCTGTTGTGGCCTATTCACCCTGGATGCCTAACACATCTCGTTTTTTGTTGTTGTTTGAATCAGGTACCAGGTGTTGGCTGTAGCATCAGACCAAGCAGGAAAGCAAGAAAGCCAGGGCATCAAGTCTGGCAAGAAAGTTACTGTAAGGCTTGCCCTAGTTCTATTCTTATGTGATTAAAAAAAAAAAATCCAAGTGTCATTGGAGCCCTTTCCTAAACCTGACATTACGATATCATATCATTTACAATAGACAATTTCTAGGAAAAGCAAGATTTAAAGATTTTCAACTTTATGCTATTTCTCTCATGGTAAGTCAAAGTCATAAGCAAAAAAAGTTTCCACGATGAGAACTGTTTCAGTTTAAAATAATTTTAAATGATCTTTAGTTTTAGAACCTATCAGGTTGCAGAATTTTAACCAAAGGATGTATAAAAGTAAATGAAAAAATTATATATATTTCTGACTAGTAGATGCAAAGCTGTAGATGAACTGTCCTTTACTATATGTTTGATCAGTCCACACTCACAGTTACGTTTCTCCAGTGATAACACAAATTTTTCAGAGTTGTGCCAAATTTTCCCTGCATTTTGTGTGTAAGCTGTGTGTTAGGAAAGCAATATAAAACTAACCCACTATGCTCCATGTTAAGCATAAAGAGGGATTCTTGTTCACTGACTCATATATCAAAACTAGGATTAACTTAACATTCATTTTCACTTAGCTATAAAGCACACAATCATTGATCATAAATTACTGATTATTATTCTTATACCTTTTCATGTTTTCTCCAAATGCAGGCGGACTGGATGTACAATATAGGAGAACCAGCACTAGATATTCGCTTTGTGGAATTTCCCTCTTTACCACCCAGTATTTTAGTTCTTGGTAAGTCTCTGTATCAATCTTTGTTACCCAAGGAGGAATTGAAAGAATGAAGAATTTCAAGTTGTTAGTGTGATTATTGAGTATCAACTTTTGTTTATTGTTTGAGAATGCTAGTTAGTAGTATAAAAAAATTAGGATTGGTGATAGGCAAAGAATATGGAATAATATAAAAATAAAGAGGACTGTTCCTTTTTTTCCCTCACTTTTGCTGTCATAAGCAATATGCTTTTAAAAGTTTGATTGGGAGGAAAAATTTTTTTTTTTTAATTTGCGTCATTAGCATGAAACAATAAAAACAATAATTTGTGAGGCGACCACTGCAAATGAGGCGCAAGTAAGAAGAATTTTAATATCTTGAATTATTGACTTATTTCTTGAACTGTCTTCTATGCCCTTAATATGGTTGAAAAATGTGTTATTCTTGTATATTTGTGCTTTGAATTATAAAGTATAAAGGCAATAAAAATAGTTTGGTTTAGGCCTATAGCAAATTATTATGTTTTAATTGCTCTAACTCTAAGCGACTTGTGGTTGATTCACCTTGATTTCCTCATATTTATAAATTGGAATGTGCCCTATGTATAGAGGTATTTTTTTAGTTAGGAAAATTGCTTTATTTGCAATTTGTCTCTCAAAAACTTCCATTTGTATGTCACTAATTCACATTAATTTTTTTCTCTACTTTTTGAATTTGTAGGAGAGCACAACATTTTCTCACTCACTGACAATGGCACCTTGAAGTTCTGTAAAAGGTTAGAGTATGACCCTTGCTGTATGCTGCCCTACACATCTTGTGAGTAATTTTCTTTTTAAATGTTTTTTTTTTTTGTTTAGAGATTTTAGAAAAGACTATAGCTCATGTATTTCAATTTGTTAAGATTTGTGAAAATTTCTGTTTTTTTTGTTTGTAGTATGAAGTAAAAACCAAAGCTTTATAAGAAAGAGTTTAAGCTGTGATACAATTTTATTCTTTATCTTTTTTTTGTAAAAGTTTTACTGCATTCTGATTAAAAAGAACATAAAAATTTTGTTACCTATTAATTCATCATGAGTATCACATTAAATTACACAATTTTTTTTCCTTTTTCCTTTGCATTTGAGGGTGGGTAGGTGGTTGGGGGCTGTAATTTATTTGGTAGGTACTCAATTATTAATTTTTAAACCCTAGAATAAACTTTGTTTTAATGATATGAAACTGGCTATTTCTTGACACATTAAACATCTTGGTCCTGTATTGACTGATGTCTGACAAGCTATTGTATGTTTTGCTACAAAAGGCCTAATCTTATAGTTATACACAAGGACCAATACTAAGCAGCAAAAAATTGTGTTTGCTGGTATCCTACGTGTACAGTACTGGTGGTTTTAACTCTGCACTTCAACATAACAATGGGGTAAACCATTCATACTTTGTGTTTGATTTCTTTGTCTACAGTGGAGCTGCTTGGCTCTTTGGGGTCGCAGGTTCTATTCCCACCATGACACATGTTGTAACTGCTTTAGAAAAGCAATTAATCCACACTTTCCTCAGTCCACCCACCTGTAAAACGGGTACCAGGCTATAGGCAGTGCTTGAAATTTGTAGAATGTTAGTATTTGAGGGTCTAACTTGCAGCCGTGCTGTAATGCTCTGAAATATGAGTTGAATTTGCTTTGGTGTGTTTTGGCCTGCGGGGGGAAATATGTAAAGTCTTGAGACTGCCTTCGGTGTTGGAAGACTATAATCCGTATATTTTTTTTATTTACAGTGGCGGAGAACTCTGTCAACCTGATGGTGGCTGCTCACACTAAATCCCTCATGGTCTACCAGAACACCGTCCTCAAGTGGATGGCCAAGATGGAGTTTGTCCCTGTCCAGATCCGAGTTGCAAATTTACAGTAAATTCTGATTTGTTTGATAATATTGTGAACTTTTCAGTTTTTATTTCCACGGTCTCTTGTGATTGCCCTTATGAAAATCCTTGTTGTTTTTTTTTTGTTAGTTTTTAGTTATTGATAAGTGCAGCGGCAGATTTTTTAGTAATAGTAATATGAAACTTATGACTAGGAAATACCTTTTGGAAGCTCATTATAAAAACTTTTGCTAGCGTGTTGTTAAGTGCAGTGTAAATGCTGTATAGAAATGCTTGTGATTGAAGGGAACTGTTCTGTTTATTAACAGATGATATTAATTGTAACTAACATTTTTTATACCTTGGCATGCAGAGAAATGATTCTAATGAAAGAAAGTAATAAAGATTTTTTTGTTTTGTTTTAATAACACTCATAGTATTCTAAAATACTAATGCAAGGCTAAGGAGCAATGTTCATGTTATACATTTTAGCCTTCCCCAGGAACGAAACTGCAGAGAAATTTACAATGCTTGTAAGATTATTATATTTCTGTCAAATTTATAACTTTGCACTTACAGCGACCCACCCTCGCCGCCTTCCATGAAGAGTATATCCAAATGTTATTAAATCACATAATTATAAACTCTCATTATACCTATCATTTCATTTATCCCTCTGTATTGCTGATTACAGAATACAGAATAATTTATTAATCTTTCATGGAAATTACATTTTGACTGCTCATACATTGTAAAATATAAAAAACCCAATATCCCACAAGTAATTAGAGATATAAAAAAGAATAGGTGAATAAGTAAGAGCTTGTCAAATTTTAAATATTGCTTAGTTGGTTACATAAAATGCATAAATTTATAATGGCTATACATCACTTATATAGATGTAAGCTAATATCACATGGCTAGTATAATATAATCACTATCACAGAATTACAACAGTTCAATGTTGACGGTTAGCTCAAAGCACTTAATCCGTGACTAGTTGTTGCACAGTTTTACCCTAGACATTTGGCAGCTAGACTAACCATGCCTTAGCTAACAAGTCCACTTCCTATCTCTGTTTCAGTGGCCTGAAAGCTGGCGTGGTCGCCCTCAGTGAGTCAGGCCACCTGGAGGTTTGCTACCTCGGCACGGACCCTGCAGTGTTTGTCCCACCCATGGTGGAGTCCAGGGAGCTCAACTACGCCGCCATGGATGCTGAGATGGCCAGGCTCAACAAACATGTCAAGTCGAAAAGTGGCTCTAGTGGTAGGTTGAAAGGACATTTTTTTTTGTCAATGGCATCTATATGCGAGGCAGAGGTACTTACGGTGGCTGTAGTGTTAGTAACCAATCAGTTACCGGTGGTTTTAATATTCCAAGTTGTTTGAGTCCTTGAAGATGGTTATCTCAGGGATTGTCAGTGGTCAATTACTCTGCCATGTGAGCACTTCACAGGCAGAACAGGGTGGGCACAATGAAAAATTTTCCACCGTTTTTTTTTGGTTTGCTTGCTCACAAAGAGCAGGTTTAAGCAAGACAATAGTAGAGCTTGGGCCTAATAATTTAAACAAAAGAGTGACAACCCAGAATTAAAAAAGAGGTCTATTGTCAGGAAGACCGGCTCTATGGCCTAGCGTTAAGACACTGGCTCAGAGATCGGGAAGTGCGTGGTTTGATCCCCAGCCGAGTCAAACCAAGGACTTTAAAATTGGTATTAGCAGCTGATCTGCCTAGTGTGTGGCATTATGGATTAGTGCTAAGTCTAGTCGCCCCGGTGTCAGGATAATGTGACTGGGTGTGGTGTATGCAAGCGCTCCTTACATCCCAGTGTGGCAGCACGCTTTCAATTGTCACAAGTTCTTTCCCTGATATAACCTTGTAGTTGAAAAGAGACGTTAAAATTCAAACAACCTAACCTATTGTCGGGAAACTGGTGGAATGAAAGGATGGGCTGTTTTGGGTCATTTACCTCAAAACAGAGAGAAATAATGATTTGGTTTGAGGACTCAGATCCTGTGGCGCTTGAACAAAGCCTTAGGCGAACCTGTTCTGATCCTGAGATAAACTGATAAAACAGACATGCATGATACCGGTACGCTTAAAACTCTTGAGGTCATAATTTTGTGAAATGAATCTATAAAGAGCTTTGCATTAAAAACGGTTCATTGGAGTAAAGTTTGGTTTGTAAGACAAAGTCTCTCTTTATTTTAATGCAAATGTTAGTATCACTCAGCTAGGTTTGGTTTGTTGTGACTGAAATAGTTCCCATATTTTTTAAGGTGCAAGGTTAAACTACAACGATTATTATTTGTGCAATTAAGTGATTACATTGATATAAGAGGCTGAGGAAGTTAACTTTATAGATAATTGTTGTTCTGTGTAAAACATTATTTTTTAACAAAAAGTACAAGCAAAGTGAAAAGAAAGTAATTTAAACTTTAAGCATAACACTATTATGTTCACATTTCAGGGATGCAAGTTTTCCGGTTTTTGCAGGAATTCCGATTTTTTAGCAGTTTTCTTTAACTAAAAAAGCAGGAAACCTTGAAAAAATAATGACTTGAATGTTAAAGAAAACGTTCTAATTCAAGAGTCATAGAAAATCAAGCACTTATTTTTAGTTGTATAGCTGTGTGGGCACTTGTACAGAGTTGCATCTATCTCTTTGAATTTGTCCATCAAAAGTTCTATAAGGCAACCCACAGAGTGTGAAATTTTCCTACTTTTTGAGCTTGGGCCGCTTGCATCCCTGACATTTGCTAAATTAATAATAAATTAAACAATTTCAAATAGGATTGATCATACTTGGTTTATCCTTTTTTTTTTTGGCTGTCTTTAATTGCAGTGATAACACCGTCCATGAAAAGTGAGGATGATCTTGCGATCAACATCCATGTTAGCCCCAATTTGGACGATATCTCGGTGAGCTATGTTTGCGTTATTGTCTCCTTTTGTGTGTGCTGACTGGTTGGGTGTAATACTTTATTTGTTAGCTGTAGGACTGTAAATAAGGCAACCTGTGTGAAAAGTTAAAGCGCGATTAAAGAAAAGCTTTGCTCTTTAACCAATAACTTTGTGTTGCTGAAAAAATGAAAAGTATGTATATAAAAAAACTAGAGTAGTAATTTTTTCAACACCTAAACGGTCCTAAAAAAAACCCTTTCAAAACGTTAATTGCTCAGTTAAAAAAAGAACTTAGACTTGGGTCTAATGCACCCTGGTTACCTCCCTTATAATTTAAAAAGTTTTGTTAAAAAATATGTAAATTCATTTTTTTTTTATGATTTGTCTTTGACTTGCAAAAAACAGTTAGATCTATGCAGTCATACTTTTTTTTCAAAATGTAAAACAAATGCAGAAAAATTATCATATTTAGACTTAGGACATGCCACAATCTCTGAAGACACCTCAAGTGTAATGAATTAAGGATGTTTGTAAAGAGTTTTGCTCCTGCAATACTAGAGGCCAAACACTAGCCAACACCTGTTTCAGTGGTGCACACTCCAAGAGATACTTAGAGGGGGGCAGATGCGCTCACGCCAAGCGACTCTGAATTTTAAGGAAATCCTGGAGACTTGCAAAGCACACTGCTGCATTTATTGAGAAAAGTAGAGGATCCTTTTGACAAATAAGAAAAAAAAATAACTCTGAGAGATGAACTGAAGATGTGTAAAAGCAGACTCACATACTGAAACATTTGAATAAAAAGATGTTTAACCCTCAGAGGGCCAACTATGGGAAAATAGAAATGTTTTTTTCTGATAACTATACATTTGTTTAAAAGCTCTTTTCTATATATATTTTGACTTTTTTATTATGAAGTTTGGTTTTTTACTGAAAAAAATGGCTAAACTTTATCATGAAGCATAAAAATGCTCATTATTACACAAAATGAATAAAAAAATGAGAAGTCATGGAATTTCTAGCAAATTGTCCAAAATAGTTGGCCTTTTGAAAAAAAAAAAAAGTAGATCAAAAAAGGTAAAAACTGGGAGTGCATAATGCTAACTTGTTAAAATTTAGGCGAACCCAAAGTTGTTTTATTTTAATCATAGTAGTTTAAAAAAACTGTGAACAAACGACCTGTATTACAAGAATTTGTTTATTCAATATAACGATTGATACTTTTATTTCAGCTGGCCACAGGTTTGGAGTTTACAGAGGAAGATGGAGTGCCATCAACTACCGTTAGAGTAAGCATTGTACAATCTGGAAATGAATAATAATAATAGAAGACAAATATTTTTAATTACTGGTTTTCCCACAATCATCTCAGTTTTATAGCATTAGATGCAGTATTTTTAACATATGAATGTCTCCCATTCTGTCCAAATGAGTTGTAAGTCAAATCAAATAGCTTGGTTTTAAGATATAGGCTTTTAAAGCTTAGTGTGTGTCCACAAGTCACATTTTTTTTTATTATTTCAGCTAATGACATTTAAATTATTTCTGAACAGTTTTCCTGTCTAAAACATGTTGAAATTTTATGTTTTATCTGTTTTTTTTTAATTGGTATGGTCGCTAAGGCCTCAACACCTTTAAAATTTGTCTAAACTTCATATACTGTTTCTCCCTTTTCTGAAGTTTCTCGTCCTAACCCTGCCAATTTAAAACACCTATAACTTTGTACAGAAACATGTTTAAGCTTTTCTGTTTGTTTTATTTGAAAGTATAGAAAATAAGCTTTCTCTGAATGTAGTAGTTGACTAGCTTCTAATTCGACTTTAGACTCATTTTGACTGGTTTCAAGACAAACATGTATCACAGCTAGTGTAGGTAGGTCTCATGTCAGAATTTTAGACTTAAAGCTTTTTCTTTCATATTTTAAGTTTTTAAGGTGTTGAAACTCTCTTTTGTTTTTTTTTAAGGTTTTCTGATAATTTTACACAATGTTGGGATTAAGGAATATGCAAAAAATCCATTTTCTTTACAATATCACAAAGTCTCCCATGTGAAAATACTAGCACTTGAGATTTTTTAACAGTTTAAGACATAATTTATCGAGCAATTCAAGTATAGAATCTGTAATCAGCTTAAGCAAATAATAATTTTTTGAAGGGCATCTCTTAAATTTAGTTGTAGATCGATTGCCTAGCGTCACTGCCACACTCGTGTTCTCTCTAACCAGATACAAATGAAGTCCCGTCTGGTGTTGGAAGATGTTAAACTTGAGATCCACTGTCCCTGGCCTCTTTCTAGTAACCAGTCAGACTTTGTCATCTCTTCTCTTGGTAAGTGTTACCACAGAGCTGTTTAACCCTATCCTCATTGCTAGTTACTTTTACTTTTACTTTTTCCGTCCGCTTGTACTGTTAGGTGTCGCAGGGAGATGCAATCTTCTCTCAACTGCCAGATGGGACGCTTCACAGAAGCTCTTGTTGTGGCCCTTGAGTGTATCTGCCACTGAATCACTCCATCTGCGTCTCGGGCGGCCTCTAGGTCTCTTGCCCGAGTATCTGTAGTTGTAGGCCCGATGTGCTGATTGGTCAGTCGGCATTCTCATCAAGTGGCCAAACCACTTGATCTGTTGGTTTTCAACATGTTGTAGGACAGGAGTAGCACCCACTTGCGCCCTTATGACTTCATTTCTGATTTTATCTCGTCTTGTCTTATTTACTACCTTTCTGAGACATCGCATTTCGCATGTGACTAGCTTGTTTTTGAGTCCTTGGGTAAGGGGCCAAGTTTGAAACTGGCAAGTTAAAGTGGTCAGGAAGATGGAGTTTATAAGCTTTGCTTTTGTGGCGATGGGGATGCTTTCATGTTTCAGAAGTGGGGCTAACTGGTAACTGATGGAGTTTGCTTTCTGGCATCTAACCTCAATTTCTCTGTCTATGCAACCGTCCTTTGTGAAGAAGCTGCCCAGGTACTTGAATTCTGTAGTGTTGAGGAGAGCATTTCCTTCTATGTTGAAGGCAGTTGTTGTTTCATTTCTGCTGATGGTAATTGCTTCTGTCTTTTTTATGTTAATGCGCATGCCATGTGCTTCACACTGTCTGTTGAGCTGGTTTATGTGCTCTTGAAGAGTATCTTTGTCTGGGCTGAATAATGCCTGGTCATCGGCAAAGAGAAACTCATTTAAACATTCTGGGTCTGGATTTGCTGCCTGTGTTATGCGTTCCATGTAAATGATGAAAAGTAGGGGAGATAACACACATCCCTGTCTGACTCCTGATGTCACTGGGAACCAGTTTGTTAGGCCACTGGCTGTTCTAACTGCGCTCTGACTGTTTTTGTATATTGCTCTTACACTGTCCAAAAGTTGCCCATGTATACCATAGCATTCTAAAACCTTCCACAATTTGTTTCTGTCCACCCGGTCAAAAGCCTTTTCTAAGTCTACAAAAATGAGGTGTAGTTCATTGTCGTATTCAATTCTCTTTTCACATAGCTGTCTCAGGGCAAAGATAGCGTCTGTGCACCCTCTTCCCTTTCTAAAACCAAACTGAGAGTTGCTAAGTAGATGTTCTGTTTTGGCTCTAATTCTCTGCTCAAGAATCTTGGCAAACATCTTGCCCACATGACTGAGGAGGGAGATGCCTCTATAGGTTGAGCAGTCCTTCTTGCTCCCTTTGCATTTCCAGATAGGGACCACTATCGCTCTCTGCCAGTCATCTGGTACTTTCCTCTCCTCCCACTCCCTCTGGAACTTTAAGGTTAACCATTGAATGCCGATCTCTCCACAGGCAAGTACTGCCCGACCTGCTGCTTTGTCTTTAGGACTGTCTTTCACTGCCCACCTCACCTCGCTCTCTAGGATATTGGGTTCTTGGTGGTCAGGCTGAGAAGGATTGAAGCCCTCTCCTGTGTCCAGGATGCCGGACGGGTTGAGTAAGTCGTAGAAGTACTCTTCCCACCTTCCTCTGATCAGGTCGTCTTCGTACAGGGGCTGTCCTTTGGGGTCGTTGACAACTGACGTAGGGTCAAAGGGATTGTCCCTCACTCTAAGAATTTGGCTTTCACACTTTTATAAAAGTCTCTTGTTGAGGTCTGACACATAGCACTGAGGTCTTCTCCATATTTCTTTCATGAAGCTTCCTTTGATAGTCTTGTTTTTCTTTTTGCATCTCTCCTAGCAAGCCTGTATTGTATATAGTCCTCCTCACTTTTACTTTTCACCCACTTTTTAAAGAATTTCTTCTTAGTTTCGATAACTTCCTTGATCTCTTCATTCCACCATGCAGTTAACTTTCTAGTTGGTCCACCTTGCTTTTTTGCACCACACGCTTCTTTCATTGAGTCTGTAACCGCTAACTTAAAGGTATTCCACAAGTCGTTGACCTTCATGTCTTTAGTGTCTACTGATTTCAATTTCTCATTTACTAAGCTGTTTGTTTTTGTTTGGGCCTCGTCTGACTGCAACTTTTTCATGTTGATCACTCTTTTTCTGCTTGTCTTGTTTGCTTTTGCTTTATTTTTATCACTTGTCTTTTGTTTTTGGGTTCTAGTAGTTATGATAGGTCTATGATCCGTGTCTAGTTCAGCGTTAGGGATCACTCGTGTATCACGTAAAGTACTTCTCATTTTAGTTCTTACAAGTACAAAGTCTATTTGAGAGCACACATCTAAGTTGTTCCACTTGTACCAGGTGATGATCTGGCTTTGCCTGTGTTGGAAAAGGGTGTTTGCGATCACTAACTCGTGCTCTGCACACAGCTCTAGAATCAGATTGCCGTTGTAGTTGCATGTAGCTGTGTTGTCACTGAAAGGGCCAAGGTGTTTGGTCCATGGGTCTCTCCTCTGTCCAACTTTGCCATTGAAATCTCCCATAACCATTAGTTCTTCATTGTCACGGATGTTGTTGATGATGTCAGAGATTGTTTCAAAGAATTTGTCTTTCTCCTCGTCCGAGTATGAATCATTACACGGAGCATAGATTTGAACATAATTTATGACTTTTTGGTTTTGGCGTAGTTTTATGAGTATAATTCTTTCTGATATTTGTTGGGTGTCTAGCAAGTTCTTTGCAGTTTCGGGGTGTAACAAGAAACCTACTGCGTGTTTTGCATGTTCTTTCTGATCAACACCACTCCATATATACACGTAAT
>BMAT01006063.1:202876-213956 GCA_019649035.1 Elysia marginata | reverse complement strand
CTATTTTGGTGCTGAAATGTGTATATTTAGGCCTAGTGATATCTAGATACTACTGGATTATTAGTAGTGTTTACAGTTTTAGTTAAGCTGTGTAATAAAACTAATATTTTTTCCTATTGTACCACATATAGAAATGCTCAATCTGCAAGAAGAAATGCTGAAGAGATTAATTGGTGTTTCCCTAGTTTTGACGTAGGTTTAGGTCAGAACCATTGTTGGCTGGGAAATTTTAAAAACCTCTGTTTAAGAAACTGACACAAAATCGGAAATGTGTTGCATGCTATGAGGTGATTGCATGATAAAAGACCTGTGAATAACAACTTTTTATTATACTCATCCGGAGATGTGAATAGCAAGTTTTCTTAATTCCCATCCCTCTTTCAGACCGTTTGAACTGAAGTAGATTAGATATAGGCCTACATATATCTACCAATGGTACTGGTAGCTTGTAGTTCGAAGGCCTAGTCCTAGGTCCTAGGTATACACAGGAGTTGAGCTAAGTCTAGAAACTAGCTAGTTTAAATGGCTAAAAAGTCAAGTTAAACCTGTATGATTAACCTTGTGCTAAAGATAAATTGCAAAAGTCTAATTAGACATACACTAGTTACACTTACAGAACTTTCTATTTTTAACTGTCAAGAATGTGAGATGTAAGTGAGATGAGAAGTATCCTGTACAAACATTTTGTACACTCCTGAGCTGTGCAGTTTTTTCCATTGTTCCTAGTAATCCTACAGGCCCTTCTCTTTCCAGAACCTAACATAAACTGACACTCTTAGTCTTATTGAGTCCCTCGAGGCTCAATACTTTGCCATTTTGATAGAAATATATCAACTACTTTAACAGCTGCATTCCAAAACCCTATCTCTGACAAAATAAAGGTATGGAATGGATATTGATATATTTCTATCGGCTTAGCAAAGTCTTAAAAATTTGAAAAACAAACTTTTAAATTATGCAACAAAAGTTTAGTAAAAATTTGAAAGAATAACTAAAAAGCCAATTTTCTTGGTCAACCATTTATGATTTTCATGGTTCTTTGTTTGCATAGATTTTGTCAACCTGGCAAAGTAGGCCTTTAGAATAAATCTGTGAGTTGGTCCATTTTTTTTACAAAATACTGAGTAATCACTGTTTACTTCATCTAGGCTGCAGATTCCAAGAGGGAAGAGTTCAGAAAGTACCTAGAGAAAGCTGGTGTGCTGGATACTCTTACCAAAGGTAAGGTCTATTTTCTCTTCCAAAAAGCAGCAACAATTGCTATAGATATTGGTCGTTCTCTCGAAAAATATTGTTTTGTAAATTATAGTAGGCCTACTTTGTTCAATCTTCTTTTTTTAGTAAACTGATAGTTGTTTTTAAAATCAAAATTAAAAATGATTAAGGAAAAGGAAATAAATATTTATTTGGACATTATTAAGCTGTGATTGAGATGAAGATTTTGATTTCTTATAGACTAAAACTGAAGGTTAACAATAGAGGTAGTCTGTTTGTTATGCTTTTGTTACCATCAGCACAACATAAAAAAAGTGGACAGGCATGTCTTGAAAAAACTCAGAAATCATTTTACATAAAACTCCCTGAAAAATAGAGTCTGGGTGGGAGGAGAGAGAAGGATTTTCGTCGTGGAGAGCCACCCTAAATTATAATATAAGTCGTTTTTTTTTTGCTGGGGAAGAAAAAAATGTTTCTTACTTACTTTATCTGCTTTCATTTGTCCCACTATTATTGCCGATCTGGAAGACAGCGCATTGTGTGTTAGTACATGCATACAAATCATTTCACAACAGTCAGAATTACTTATTTACTATGTATATGTTTGTCATTTTGAAAATTAGACGACCTGTGTTTTCCTTAGGCCATGAGTTTGCATAATTGAAGGATTGTGGTATATCCAGTTTAGTATAACAAATTTTTATGAAAGAAGAAAAACTGTGAAAGGATAATAAATCTTTAGACCCTATCTTATTTTTAAATGGCCAAATGAATGGCAATTTAAGCGTATTTAGCTAATAGGATAGGCCTCTCTTGGATGCCTAAAATCTAGGTTCAAAACACTCACCTCTGACCTTGGAGCTGTAACATGTGAATGTAAATAAAATGGCCATCGGAGTATTAAAAAATCATCTATAGGAACATATTTTAATTGATTGAAACAAAATTATGAAATGCTGAGTCGTTATAATTATTGCAAACTAGTTTTATCATTTGAACAAACCTATGAGAACCTCATTAAGTATAACCTTAATCGTTTTATTTAGATTAATAGTGGCTCCCCTCTGTGGAAATCTTCCTGAGGGAGAGATAGGGAGTAAAGGGTTCAGAGAGAGTGAGTTTTTTTTTAGGGGAGGAGGTATGATCTATTGAACAGTAGACTGAGGGGACTGAGGAATCAGGGTTAAAGTTTAAAAAGAGATAGCCAAATAATCAATGCATACATGCTTCGGTGCACAATAGACTTTTATTTTATTGTTAGTATTTGGAATATTAATTTTATAATGTGAAAAAAATAAATAATAGAAATAGTTATTTTAACTGATTTTAGCAATTTTAATTGTTTTATTACAGGTTCTAGGTTACTTGATACAACATCTGGCTTTTTCCATTTTTTTCCATTATCATTAACTTTTTTTCTGCTTTTTTTCAGTGCTGGTGGTACTGTATGAGGAACCAGAGAAGCCCAACAATGCATTGGAGTATCCTTTGACAATTCATCAGTTGTGTTGGAGTTATCTGTTTATTTTTTATTTAACTTAAACATACAGGGCAACTAGCTTTACCACCAAGTTAACATATTTAGTTTACCTCTAAGATTAAAAAAATGTCTTATGTCACCCAATTGGCATTTAAGTTACTTACAGTCTTTTCTTACTTAGGGGTATATTATTTCAAAAGTGCTAAGAAGAGGATAGACTGGGCTAAGCAACGCTAGAAAAAAATCTTGAATAACCATTAACCAGGAACTTAGTTACATCTCTCTTTTTATCCTAGACTTTCCAAAAAAGCTTTGTTTACTAGACTTGTTCCCTCTGACCTCTTTCATGATAATCTTGACACTCTTTTGCCCTTTATTACCAGTTTTATAAACAATTTATTAAGTTGCATTGTTCCAGGTTTGTTTAAGCATGCCATAGTAGTTCCCCTGTTTAAAAAGACAAACTTTGACCCAAATTCTGTGAAAAACTCGAGACCAGTTTCTAATCATTAAATTCTGTCCAAAGTACTTAAGAAGGTCGTACTTTCTCAAATCAATAAATATTTTATTAACAAAGGGATCCAACAGCTAACTCATTTATTTACCTATTTTAAATAATAATTAGTTATGTTTTGCATTGTGTATATATACTGATACACAATGCTTTTACGTCCTTATTCTGTGACAACATATACTTCAAAACCCTTGAATTGTACGTTTTTAATGTAAATTGTACTCGTTGCTGTTAGATACTTACTGTGTCTACTTTTCTGATGCTAGAAAAAGGCTTTGAGCTTTTTATGGGAAAGTGCCTTAATAAATGGTTGCTATTATTATTATTATTATTAAAAGTAACTTGCAAACAACATCACTAACAGTAACGGTTGAACGCTGTTTACTTTTATACATTTTTGCAATCATACACAAATGTTGGCAACCGTTCTCAGTGATATGAGTCTTGTTTTTTTTTTTAAAAATACAATTACAGAGTAATTCACTTATGGTGACATAATTTGGGGAATCGATTTAACGCCAATAAAAAAAATACAAAGACAGAGAAAATAAAGGGGAAGGTCAATGGGGATACAGTTAATAATTACTTATTACTTATCTTGTTTTGTTTTCCGAAGTAAACAGCCTTGGGAGACATGTGTTTTGCTGTGTCAATAGTCTTTTTTTTTCTTAAATTCATGAGATTATTCTTAATAAAGCGATAAATATTCTTTCTTTACTATATCCTATTTATGATTTAATTAATTTAGTAGTGAGCATGCAGTAAAGCGAAAAAGGCCATGGGAAAAGTTGACTATGGGAATTGTCAAAGCAAACACAGCAGCTGCTCGTATAAGTGGACTATACTGTAGTAAAGTGCAGATTTTCAAATGCTCGTTCTTCCTTAACCCTGTACTTCAGCTTTTTGAAACAGCACTTGAATGTGACCGGCCCAGAAGCTGCAGATGTGGAAGCTCTTAAGTTGGAAGTCACAGAACTAAGACAAAAGTGTGAACAGTTACAAGAAGAGAACAATGAATTGAAATCAAAGGTAACTTGGTTACACAAACACATAACATAACAGGGATCTTTAACAAGAATAAAACATTTTGGCATATTTTTCAAATTAAAAGTAAACAAACAATTAATTTTTTTTTAGATGATGAAGTATGTTACATTGGAATACCTTAGGACCTGGGATAAACCAAAATTTATTTCAACCTAAATAGTTATAGCATTCGTTGTAATTAGAAATGTAGAATTTTGGTTTGAAGAAATTTAACTGTATACAGTCGAACCTGTCTAGCTGACTACCTGCATTGGCGACGGCTATTCTGTGACTCCCTTGCATTATTTCTATGTTTTGATATTCTTCATGGTGATCACCTTGCCATTGCGTCTGTGGGCAGTTTTTTGTCTTACACTATTCTTTACAATCGCTTAAAAAAAAACAACCTCTGCAATGCGGCCTGAGAAGAACCAGTCAGCCGCCAGTCCAGAACTCTGACATGCTCCTCCCATCCCGTCCAACAAATGTTTGTGTTTACCTTTGACCTAAAGCTACAAATGAGACAGCAAGTGGTGACCATATGGTTGACCAGAGTGAAACTGTCAGGTGGTTACATGGCTGGGCAAAATGTAAACAATAAAGTAAACCTGGTTTTCCACACAGCCTATTGACGAGCCTCTCCTTCCCTGCACATCTTGCTTAATCAGTTGCCTAGGGCCATTCTCTATTCGAAGTGATTTATTGGGCTGCGTTAAAGATGCCATTGATCTTGATTACCACAGCTTGGATTAGAAATATTCAATAAATGTAAAGAGAAATGTTCAGTTAGTTTGAACAGACAGAGATGTCTCTGTGTTGACCCAAAAGGATAAGCTTTCATCAAAGTAAGACAGGCATTGGCGAGACATGTCCTGATTTTATAGTGATCAAACTTAAGTTGACAAGATACAGGTTTACAAGCTTGTCCCCCAATGCGACCACCTGTCCATCATGACTGTGATCGTTATTGATCTTTAATGGTCGCTTTGGCAGGTTTGATTGTTGTTGTCTATTTTGTTCATTATTTATTGTTTGATACATTATGAAAGGTCTGTCAACAATGGTGACTTGAAATCTTTCATTTTAGGAAAAAGAAACATGGTTAAGTCTCATTTATGTAACTAAATTTTTCAAGAGCATCTCAATTTATTAACTTGTTTTTTTTTTTCTTTTTATAGAAAAAATGTAAAGCATTAATTTTCTTATCTTCTATCAGATTCAGCAGTTAGAACCACCAGCAGAACCAGAAGTGCCTGAGAGCTAATTAGGAGAACAAACAAATACCTCAACACAAGACTGTCACAAGCATATTATGCGGGGCATTGATCAAGGATGTTGTTTTAGCAGAATGCTATAACTTTATTGTGTTTCCCTATTTTCATTCATATACCTCAAATAAGTTAACATTCTTACTTAAATTGTAAGTACCGGTAGGGTGAACTATCTTTTGTCAATATGTCAGAAGTTCTTGTAGTTTGGCTGTAACAAATTCAAACTATGCATGGTCGACTATAAAGTGCTTTATGAAAATAAACAAAGTTTACTTGATAGGCCTACAACTTTTTCCCTTCATTTAAATAATATTAACTCAGCTGAACCTTGTTCCTTTATTCATGCATCTTTACTTTAGATCAAATTGTCGACAGGTTCCATACCTTTTTTGAATTAAGTTGTCCAACATCCTTGGTCAAATTCTAGCCTAATTGCTTGTATTGCCTTCATCATGTATAGTTAACATGTTTTATGTCTGCAGAATGAGTGAGCATTTTACTTGCTAAAAAATTTTTGCCTTTTAACAATTTTGATTACTTTTGTCATTTTTTTTTATTTGGTTATCCAAGGCTTTAGGATAGTTACCAATTCAGAAAATTAATTTTTCTTTGATTGTACTAAATTTTTATAGATACTATTGTGTGCCCTATTCTAATTCAGGAACTATGTGAATGTCTTGGTTTAGCCGTTATGTGTTACTGATCAAAAGTATGCAAGTCAGTGCATTATATACCTGTGTACTCACAGTTTTATCCTAACTGGATATGATCAGGAGTCAAAATATTTGTTTTTGTGTTTAGGATTGGTTTGAATGATAATTGATCAAAGTAAGTTTACTTAATATTGCTTTTGTTTTCTTAAATCTTAAAAAAAAAAAAACCTGGAGGATATTGAAGGTGAAAGAATCATCAAAAAATTGTTTTTCTGTATTATCAAAGTATCTGAGAAATAGAGGAGCTAATTGCACTCTAAAAGCTGAATGTATGTTCTCAAGGATTGTCAAATCATCTGTTACTGTTTTTCCGATGTGTTTCTATGTTTTGTCATTTGATACATGTACATACTCATTTTGACCAACATGTAGTTACATTATATTTTTTACTCATACTGCTAGTACCAGTCAGTAATTTCTTCTATCTTGCCTGTGGTGAACAGGCAGACCAATGTTTACTGCAATTGGTATTATTTTAAATACAATTTGACTTCATCAATGATAGATTGGTTTGAGTGTTTTTTCCTTTTGTTGCTGCTGTCTCTTCTCATAATGAAATTCTGCTGATCTCTAGCATAAATTTCACTTTTAAAATAATTTTTACCAAATTTGTTACAGCCCACTGTGGATTTCGAACCCCATGGGAACAATATTTAACTTTGAACTACCCAAAGGCAAATTATCAGTATACATCAGAAGGATAAATCGGTAATCTGATTATAAATTGAATTACATATGCAAATATTCAAATTATCCAGATTTGACGTGGAATTACAGCCCAGTCCGAATATTTCAAATTTCATGGAAGCAAAAGTGAATTTCCAACTATTTGACTTACCAGTATTGTACATTACATAGGAGTTAGGACAGATAAAGTAGGTAATTTAGATCTAGTTTGAAAGAAACAATATTGCAAATACTTAAGTTATCCAAGTATGAGTTACCTGGGCTTGATTTTATGCACTGTCAGCTCTGCCTAAGTTGATTTCTAGATTACATAATTATCAAATTGAACAGCATTGATCATCTGATGCAGGTGAAAAATGAGTGCTGTGCATGTCCTTACATGTAATTGTCCCCTTCAGGACCAAAGAAAAAAAAAGAATCAGTTGAAAATTGACTTATGCAGGGGTGACTGTACAGTAGGACTAAACGACTTAAATATTCTCAAAACATGAAATGGAAGAAAAGTAGGCTATTTCAAAAACAAGACCGTGACTGCCACAGATACTGTATCATACATCATAAAAAATTGGCATAATTGAAGAGCAGTCTTCCAAAACTCAATATTTGCATTTTTGAAGTTTTAGAGAATTCAAGAAAAATTTCTAATTTTTTCCTGGTCATTTTAACAATGGACATGTTGTTTCATGTAGATAGAAGTATTTTACCAAAGTGGTTGAAAAAGGCAAGTTTCTTGTGAATACCTCTTTATCAAGAACCAATGGAACATACCAAATACCAAGCTTGGGAAAGCTGCTCTTCAATTGCTGACTAAACATGCAGTGACAGTCATGGTAAGATAGTCGTGCCATATGTAATGCTTCAGTATCAAAGGTAAAATTAATGTAGAGAGATAAGTGCTGGGTGTGTGGGGAAACCCACAATAAAGGGTTGCCTGACAAAATGCCTTATGACTACCCATTTTCGGAAAGTTATAAAAAAAAGGCAAAAATTGGATTTTTTTCTACTCTTCTTTTTGTCACACAAAATATTGGCTGCAAATGCAATATGATCATAATAATCGAAGAAAATGACATGCTGACTGAAAGAGAATATGAAATTGTTTTAAGTAAAAAAAATACTACATGTACATGTAACACTACTAGTACAGTACTACCACTACCACTACTGCTACTAACTTTCAGAAATATGTTAATAGATGTACAACAAGACAAAAAAAAACCTGATCTATACTACAGCAACATAGATCACTCATACCGGTTCGAACGTTTCTACCTTTGGGTGACTTGAAAATATGATATATTTGCAACCAACATAAAATCGATACTGAAAAGACAAGGAGAAACATTACATCTACAAGGGTGCTTAAAATGCAAAGACTGTGACATATTAATCAGGTCATGTGATAATGTGAACAGATGATAAGCAAAACGAAAAAGGTGACCCTGAATTAACAGCAAAATCACAATTTTACTGAAACGTAAAAAAAGAGACGCTTACAGAATAAAAAACGTGAAAAATCTATAACAATAAACAAAACCTCTTGAACAAGAAAAGTGGAGATCTAAAGTGGAGTAGAAGAAAAATCTCGAAGAGCATTTTTCGTCCAATAAAACTAGAAAAAATTGGGCACTTTAAATTGCTGGATGTAGTATAGTAATAAATGACTATCAGTGTAATTGTTGAGAATAAGATGTCAGATGCTAATGAACTCAATCAGTTTTCCAAATCAAACGCGAACAGCTTATAATAACCATTTCACAAATGATGTTGAGTACGACAATGAAAATAAAAGCATTGTCGTCAGAAAGTTGTTTAAATGAGTGAACAAAAAAAAGTGTGTGGTCCAGTTAGGCTAAAAGTTACATTTCTTAATAAGAATTAAGATATGAGCTCCTCAACTTTCATATTGTCTCTTTGTAAATAATACAAACAAGGATTTCTCTTAAAATTTTTGCCATTTTGTTGATTTGCTCATGGTAGATGCATTTTTTTAAAGTAACGCTGGAGGAAGTAACTAAAATTAACACGATTGAATGCCATTTTGGATTCGCCATTGATAAAATAAATTTTGGATCAGATTAGACAGTTACTTTCAAGCCACCTTTCTTTTTCCATTTTGTATTCTTTTCTGACATAAATGAAGAGTTATACAAACTAAGTGTCTTCATAATCCTTGGCAAGCAAAAGGTAAATTGTTCACAGACCTTTTTAATTTGTCATTTTTCTAACCAGTATTGTAAAAGATCATTGAATCATTACTTAGAAAAAAAGTTAAAAACTCTCTTTTAAACCTGAGTTTTACAATCAGTGATATACATGTACTGCAAAAGGTTCATCAACCTCAACCCCACAAAATATTAGCCTGAAAATTTCACCTTTCAAAGTAAAAACATCAAGCTACACAAATTATTTCTTCTAATATCTTTTGGAAATCAGTCATTTAACACAGGCTTTGGGCTAGTTATACTGCATGTCAAGAATATAACATGTATGTCTGATTGTTGTAAAATTTTTGTATGTGAGCTTTTCGTTTTTTTCTTTTCTGAAATAATACAGTGAACCTCAAATTCAACAAGCTCGGACCAAACGAGACATTGAGCTCAACAAGGGATACATGCAGTCCCGTATTATTTTTCCTCTTTGGCTCTGTTTAAAAAACCTTGGATCCAACCCATACCAAATTTTTCCAAACTCTGGTTCAACAAGGGATGTGAGCCCAATCCTGGGCTTCAGTACACGATAGAAATTATACCAAACTGCTTAGTCTTTAGTACCCTTCAAGCATTTAAACACTCGCAAGTTTATTCTAGTATGCTGCCATACTTGGACAGTATGTTTGGTGCCTGTGTCTATGTGTGTGCTCAGCTGTGGGTGGGAGTGGGGTAGGGTCAGTGGCGAGCCTATGAGAACTACACCTGGGCGAAGGTTAGGCCCAGTGAAGGACGCACTGCAAGACGTTTGTGTGCTGTTGGGAGGAGGTTGAGTAGATCTTCAGTTTTGTTTTGACATAATTCTATTTACAATCATTTTTATCTAAAACTATAACCAGACAAGCATACAACTAAACTTGAAGGCTTCTTTTGATTTTGGAAGACTTTGTTATGTCAATTTCCCTGTTTGTGCTTTGAGCCAAACAAAAATGCAAATAAACGTCTGAAAAATTGAAACTTAATAATAAATTAACATGATTAAAGGATCAGGTTTATTTACTTAGCCACCTCTCAGTTCTCTCTCAGTTCTCTCTCAGTCTCACCCCATGCTTGCGTAAATCATTAAAAAACAAATTTACTCCTCAGGCCATAGGCACCTCTTTGTGGGTTTGACTTTTAAGGAGAGAATTTGTGCAGTGAGTGTTTGTCATGAGCCTTTCATGTTGACTTGGAGAAGGAAGATTGCCAGAATTAAAGGAAAAACTTTTTTTTGGCCTCAATATAAACTTTGAATTTGGAAAATTGAATTTTATGATCTGTGAAGTACCACTTCAAATCTAAGAAACCAAAGAGGAAAAATAAACCTCATTGATACTAATTGTAGGAAAATTTGGATTATCAGACTTCCATTTTGAAGGTTTCTAATGTACGACTATGGACTTGCACATAAATTGATTTTTCACCAAGGTCAATGTTATTTTTGTAATACTTTTGTCCCTTGGACGAGATAACTTTAACAGAGTTGACTGAATATGGCAATCATTCCTCATAAGTAACTTAGGAAGCCTACATGATAAATATCTTAAGCTTCAAATGAACTTGTCTCTTCACCATTAATTAAAACAGTGCATTTCGGTAAATGTAGGCAACATATCACAGGACATGACCAGAAACAATTTAAACATAAAGTTACGGTAACAGAACCAGACACAACAGCACAATGAACACTGAAGTTTCAAACGAAATGAAGTTGACCAGGACAAAAAATCTGTCAAAACCATTGTATTTAGTTTTCATTGCAGTGAAAAAAGCAGATAGGCAAACTTTTTGAGGAAAGTACAAATGCATACAATGAACCACACCACACTAGACACCTATTACAATAAACCTGATGCAAGCAACCAACAGATTAAACTTAAAACCTTCCTATATTTAATGTATATTAAGGGATTTTTTTTTCTCAAAAAGCTCAACAAGCAAATCAGGTAAACATACATACTAAATACATCACTCAATCAGCTTCA
>BMAT01006063.1:185961-199060 GCA_019649035.1 Elysia marginata | reverse complement strand
CTCATTAACTTAGCAAACACTTGGTGATACAGTGTGCCAGTCTTAGGGGGTGTCATTGACCCAGCCTCTCCATAATCCAATCGTGTCAGATGTTTGTTTATGTTCTATGCTCAACTTTTGATTGGTTTGTAGATGTGATTCGAGGCAAATCAGCTAGACAGTGCAGAAGTCTTTGAATAGTGTAAATGAGGGGCAATATAGATAACGCAATGAAAGAAGTGGGTGGCTACTGATCGGGAGATTTGTTTTGAACCCTCCCTCCCTAGCTTTTTTGTTCCCTGTAACTGGACATCATCTCACTCAAATGATGCATGAGAGGGTTTTTATCACAACCTGCCAAAAGCAGTTTTTTTTTTCCAAGCTCATTTAGACCACTGTAGTACATGTAAATGTATCAATTATCAAGTTTTTTTAGGTTACACCTCTCACTATGACTGCTGACACGATCAAGTGTCAGAGTAAAAACTGCTTGTAGCGCACTGAGATATTAGACAGTAACAACAAACAATAAACCAGTTCAAATGAATTAGATCTAAACAATTTAAAACTAAAGTGCATCAAATTTCCAACAAAAAAATTTTTTAAGCCCATAAGACAACTAGAAATATCTACAAAGAAAATGTATTTTTTTAAATATTGAAAATGGTTAGACACTGAAAATGCGGGCCAATAAAAAATAATAACTTTTTTATCCATCTAAAGAGTTTGCTTTTTCTTTTTCAAATTCAGATTTCTCTAGCTTAATTCATTCGCACTGGCCATCAGACATTTGTCTAATTCACAAAGCTAAGCCTTTATTTGATCACACCATACCTTTTTGATCACTAAATGTTTCACAATGTCTAGTGAACTCTTGATGTCTGGAACTTGGTTTTTTAACCTGTAAATTGAAAGTAGAAATAAAAGTTGAAAATTCAGTAAATCATGCAAAAACTGAGAGCTGAGCTATAAATACCTTACATTGTTCTAAATTGTTACAGGAGAATTAAGTAAAATTTAAAATTATCTAAAAAATATAGCTGAGCAACAAATAACTTGACAAAAACCACTCGGACCCTTAATTCAATTTAGCCTTTAAGCCCTACTGACACTGTTTTGACAAAGCTGAGGTTGAAAATTTAGACTTGGTATTTTTAAATATTTTAACTTCTTGCTATAATTCTCTAATGAGAATTAGCTTAGAAAGTTGACAGTTAAGACAAAATTCCAAAGGGGTTCAATTGTCCAAGAGAACTGAATGCCCTGAGGTGATCTCAAACTTTGATGGACTAACGATAGGAGACAAATATATGCAATGTTATGGTTGGTTTCTATAAAAGTTCAAAACTCCTTGGAAATTAATATCAGTAGGCTACTACTCTAAAAAAACCCAGTAATATCCCTGGAAATATAAGCTTCTAAAAGTTTCTTTCTTTTTGCAACTTTTCAGGTTTTTTTTTTTAAAGTGAACAATGCATGTGAATCTTTTTATATAATAAAATCATTCAAACACCTAACAGAAAGATTTCTTTCCTCAGGTATTCAGACTACTTTTATGTACAATCTCCAAATAAAAAAAAATCAACCCAAATACAAAATTCATTTCAAAAAGTTGAACATGAATAAACAGACTTCTAGTTTCCACCATCTTGCTAATGTTTTAGAAATCACTAACAATCAAATTAATGTTATGCCAACAAAAATAAATAATTCCCATTCAAATTGAAGAAAATGTTTTTGCATAAGAAATTCTATTTTTTTTTTCCATGAAAAAAACATCTTATGTTGCAAAATGGTTGTAGACAAATCGTCGCCTGAGAACTGCTTTATACATTCCTTCTCAAGTTTTCCTACTTTTGAAAAAATTGAGTGGGAACATTTGAGTCTACCATATAATTTACATAATATTTTACACATATAAAAATTGCTTTGTAAAATGATTATATCTCTACAGAGAGGCTGAATTTTGCTTATTTCCTTTGTCGGCTATAAAAATACACTAACTGACTAAGACTTTCGTATTGGCCATATTATTGCTCATTTCAGCAAAATTGGAGATGGAATTTAAAGCAGTTCTTAGGCAACAAAATGACAGTAACATTACAAACCTTGTTTTCTTCATGTTTAAATTATACTCCATAAACTTGAACTTGTTATGTAGTTCCTCTTGCTTCTTCAGAACAGCTTCAGCTGTATCATTTCCCGGCTGTTTCATAAAACTATCAACATCTTCCTGAAAAGAAGAGAAATTCAGAGAACCTGTTAATTTGCTTGAAAAAACCTTCGTACTTTTATTTTTTACCTCTCCTTTTGATGCTTGGTACCATGTCAAAATTTCAGACCACTTTAAAGTTTACATGGCCTTCCAACAAGAAGTCTAGTTGCAAAATTAGTGATTTCCTACATTATCAATATGAGCTGGTTTAAACCATAAACACGCCTTTTCAGCACCTTTGTAAACATAAAAATTAAAAATCTGATTAGAAAATCTTCCTTTATGGTTGCCAGGGTAATGGTGACATATTAGATTTTTGGACACCAAAATAGCTACATTTCAAAATCTATTTTCTACTACAAGTCTCTCTCAAATGAAACAAAATTTGAAAAGTAAGTACTTGTGTCCAAGAACAACAAACAATAGAGAGCTTCTTTGATAATGCAAAATACTTTTATTAAATAACAAAAAAAAAGTACAATGTCACAATCACTCATCATTACTGGAAACAAAAACGTATTTGTCTAAAATAGTAAAAAAGAAAACAAGACAAAAAAATTATAAAAAAACACTCTATCAGTCATACCAAACACCAACATTTATAAATAGCAAGTTTACTTTCCTAAACACAATGCATTGGTTGGTTAAGGAGGAGATAGAGCTTTAGTGAAAAAAAGGTAAGTTTTGAGATACATGTAATAACATTTGAAAGTTATGCAAAATTATGTAAACGAAATCAGCAAAAATGTGCAATTTTTCCTAAAGTAAACACTTGTGACCTATTATAATGGCCTGTCCTTTCCAGTTTCCTATATTTTTACTGCCTTTTCAAGCTGCATTATTTTGCACCTTTGAGCCTTCTAGTGTACTTTCTGAGTACTTTTCTAAAGCCCGATGCCTTCTTACTGTTGCTCTTCCATGCCCATGCGAAGCAGGAACTTTACACCGCTTAAATCATTAAAAAGTTAGCATTTATAATAATTGCCATCTACAACCCTAAAATCTTGTCGTGCCTCGGTGAAACTAAATATACAGGCTAGTGGTGCAAAACTTCACTAACTACAGGACCGGCCTACAAGGTAACAAGGTTAGCTTGCACACATACTATACTATGCTACTGCCAGGGTTGTAAATGGCCAATGAAAAATAAAGCTGAACACGACGTGAGACTCTTATTATCATAAGAATTAAACTATAGAGTAACGGTAGGCAAGGGCAACTCTCTAGAAGGCTCATCTATAGGTGCTCTTAATTAATTTTAATACTACAAAAGGTTACTTGCATAAATTGCAAATTACTGTTTCATTTTTTGTCAATAAAATAGAGAAAAGATTTGAGCTGAAATAAAAAATTAGAGAGAAAAAAATCTAAATCAGCTCATATATTTAAAAGATTTATATCTCTGAACTGCTAGCGTATGACTACTTTCAAGAATGGGTCTACACCGAGTGGGAGGCATGATCAGTGTTCGTACTAGATGTTGATCTAGACCTGAACTGAAGTAGTGGGCGCAACTGACATTATAAAAAAAATCATATAAAATGACCAGAAGTAAGAGGCCTTTTCTACATATTATGGGTGAAAAAAATCGCTATTTGTAGTTGACGTTGTAGAGTTGCAATTGACATTGCAAACTTGTACTCACCCTGCTACCCTATTTTCTAGATTAGTTTAATCTATACTAGCCTAGAGTAAAGTCGATTCACTGCAGAGTCGGTTGATGCGTAAATCTGGAACTGGTCCCTTCCATGTTCATGTTTACATTAGTTTTAAGCAGTCCAGCACACTTCTGAACACTTCCCACTTGTCCCTTCCTATTGACAAAGTTAAACTACAAGTAGGCAGTTTAGGCTCTGTCAACCATCTTGAATATTAGGCCTAAGCACTTTTTCACTAATTTGCGTAATTAGCATAGGTTGATGCGTAGTTTGCAATGCTATTGTAATGGAAAATTATGCATCAGCATCCGAAATTACTGCACTCATGCTGAGGCCCTATATGCATCAACCTTCAATTTAATATCTCCTACCAGAAAGAAATAACAGCCTATAGATCTTTGCGCTCATTCCTAACTTTTTGAGTGTGGCTAGATCTAGATATGCAGCTTTGAAAACCCGATCTTTTGGTATCAAAACCAACTTTCTCACTTCGAAACAAAAGAAGCTGCGTAGATATCTACGTTACAAAAAATGATAGTTCCGCAGGAAAGACTTCCATACCGACGCGCCAGTAAAAGTAACGAAATGAAGGAAGTCTGTTTACAAAATGGCGTCACATATACACTTGCGTTGTCCCGAGTGGTGAAAGAAAATTCCATTTATATAAATACAACACACTAGTTAGACCAATGTCCAGTGAATATTCATCCATTAACATTGGATTAGTCATATTGTAGCAGATAACAAGTTTATCTAGTGCTTTAAATTAATTTCAAAGTGGCGCGTCGGTATGGAAGTGATTCCGTTCCGCATGTATACCTGACTTTACTCTAGATCTACTACAGTGGAATCCTGATAAAGTCAACACCTCAGCACCGAAAAAATGTGTTGACTTTAATTAAACATAACAAAAATATAAAGAAATAAAAAATGGGACTGTCAAACAGAGTTGACTTTAACTTTAAGCAAGAGTTTCCCTTAAAGGTATTGACTTGAAATTGAAGTGAAGTGGATTCCATTGGAATTTACTGCTCATAGATCTAGAAAATTTATCTAGATCTAGATTCTAGATCTAGTAGGCTACATAGAGATCTAGAATTTGTTAACATGAAATTGTTGGGGCTAAATGGGAGGGATGACTAAAATAATCAGACCCTAATAAGTGCCCAGTTCTTGCATACACTAAATAATCATAGAAAAGTTTCAAAATATAACTCACAACAAAATCAACTCGTGGTACACCGGCTAGATTAGGTGAAACAGTAGGTTCGGTTGCCTCGGAAGCCATCTTGAAAGCGGATGTCTCAGTTGGGGTTTATCCAATAATAGCTTACCATTGGGCATTGGCAGAGTCAAGAAAATGTGGCTTACTGAACGGAAACGCTTGTTACCACAATAGAGAACTCAGAGGGCTCTTCGACGTTCTTTTTTCCCCACTTGCAATCTCTCTTTTCACCAGTCTCTTTGTTTTTATTTGAGACAAAAAGGCTATGCGAGGGTTCTTTGAAACCTTGCCGTGCATTTTCGACCATTCAGAAAAAGTGGCTTTAAAATAGCGCACTGCAGCGAACAAAATAAATAAAATTAAGATAGGTCAAACATATATTTTTTTCTAAATCGCCTTTTGTTCTTTCCGAACCCTTAAAGGGGCGAGTTTCTAAGAGTTTGATTTTTTTGCGTGAATATAATGGGTCAAATAATCAAGACAGAGGCGTCCTTTTGGATCTAAATTATAATCAATTTAGGGACCTAACAAACAAATAGTTTACCATCATCTCCACTTCATTCTCAAGTTCTCGGTTGTTATTCTCAATTGTTGTTAAAATCATAGTTATTGGCATGCCTTAAGTAAGAAAATGTAAGCTGTAATTAGGCTGTGTTGTTTTTTTTTTTCCCGATCTTCAAATACACACGAAGGAAAAAAAATGAAAACATGCCGTACGTGCGTTAGATTATTGCTTTGACTTTTGATAAAATCAGTCCTCTCAATAAAAAATAAATCCTTGACACCATTATTTCACTCGTTGTCACTTTTCATTTAGTTATAATAGAATAAAAAATAAACAAACAAGCGCAATAAAAAACAAAACAAAACAAAATAAAAAAACAACAACAACAAACAAACAACAAGCAAGATATTTTTAAAGTATCAGCGGTTCTGCCCCTTAGGTGGTTAACGACATGTTTTTCTCGCGACCAGTCTAAAGGAATTGAATGCGACCATTTTCAGTTTGCAAAGCATTTATAGACTCACTCCCGGTATTTTTGGAAGATGAATAATCTGTAAATCTATAAAAGCTAATACTGATTGAAATTTTGTTACATTTCTGCAAACATTATCTGTACGGTATTAAGCTTATAAAACGTTAAAATAGCAGAATAGCAAAGAGACTCCCGTTTCCAGCATCCGACTCGTGTGTCTGTGTGGTGTTTGGTTTGCGGTGTGGGGGTGGTGGGTCGTTGTTTAATGCATGTAGGTGAAACGAATCAATAATCATAGAAAATAATAATAATAATAATAATAATGATAATAATAATAATAATAATAATAATAATAATAATAATAATAATAACAATATCTCCAAAATGTAGCTATAGTAAAAGCAGTCTTGAACATTATAGATATCAAAACTAAAACCAACTGGACACCTTATCACAGCATGATCATAGCGGAACTTTTTATTATACCGGTATTATACAAAGGAGCAGACGCACCAGAGGAAATAGATTCACGTACATATTAAGGAAGTATTATCGACCTCAACGGTGGAACAAGCATGTCCAGAGTCGGGATATGTGGCATCGTTTTACTTACCCATGGCCTATATCCTGCTACAGGTGAATGGCATGATGATAAATAAACAAAGTTAACATAAATACTTATCATTACGAATAGCTTTGATTTAAGAGAAAGGCACACTAGAGGTGTTAAAATTTTATAGCAATTATTCATAATGATTATTGGCTGAGAACAAAAAAACGAACAGTTTATTAAAGCTAGGCATCTGGGAAGCTCTATCATCCGCCACATTTGGACGAGTGCAGTGCGAGTGGTTAGCTTATCTAATATACCATACATTTTATATTTATTCCTTTTTTTTAATACACTATATTAATCCCTTTCGGAAAATTTGTCTTCGTTACTCAGCGTAACTGTGTCGCCCCAGAACAGTGCCACTAATGCCCCAGCAGACCATTACATTTGAAGCCTGTAGCTGGGTACCCATTTTACAGGTGGGTGGACTGGGGAAAGTTAGGGTAAATTTCTTTCCCAAGGCAATTGCAACATGGCATGGTCGGGAATTAGCCCTTCGGCACCACAAAAAGGGTCGTTGTTGACAATAATGATGATGATGACGATGATTATGATCACAATATGAAGATTTGAATGGTTTCCGTAAAAAGCACGACACGACAGTATCAGGAAAAACAAGTTAAACAAAATTAAAATTTCACGTTCAGCGTTGCACTTTCTGAATCTAAAATACCAGGCTTTAACGCTATTCAAATTTAAAGTTATTTACTTATAATTACAGTTGTGTACAGTGTGAAAAATAAATGCGTTTCTGTATCAGGCTTCGGGTCCAGAAGGTATGCAGTTGTCTAAAGAGCTGGAAGACAACGGCTGACTTGATTCGTGACAATGATTAGCGTCTTTTCGACAGTAACAGTTATTTTATTGTTATGTTTTAAGCCTTGAATTGGTTTCTGAGGAATACTAAACAAAAGTATCACATCAAATTGGTTTTAAAAGGCCTGCAGGTGTAGAGACTTCTAAATTTAGCGCTCAGCTATAGCCCAGACTTTGAGCAAAAAAAAAAAATTAGATGCTTTTAACCATATTCATATATAAGAAATCTTTTTATGTCTAAATGGCCTCGCTTTAAATCTTTTTTAAGGCGCTTTTAACAAGCTTGTACTTTTTCTGTTGTTAACCAGAAATAAAGTGGAATATTGAGCGCGCGCATACATGTGTGTGTGTGTATGTGTGGAGAGAGAGTGTATGAGAGAGAGAGAGAGAGAGAGAGAGAGAGAGAGAGAGAGAGAGAAAGAGAGAGAGAGATACAGAGAGTAAATAAGTAATCCTGATGAAAAAGATTGGTGGTAGGCAGTTACTGTTGTTCCCTTTGTTACTCCTTTCGTTTTTTGTAGAAAGACTGTCGTTAACTACATGTACAATGATTGCCACTCATATAATTATACATGAGAAGTGAACAGAGATACAGCACAGATACTAATAAGATGTCTGGACAGGCTTCAAATAACCCAGAAACACAACGCATCGGTTAAACAATTAGTGAAGTTCTGCTTACACTAGATTAAAATCTCCATAATGTGTTGTGTTTGTTGCGTCTCCACCAGACCGGAAGCATTTATCGTAAAACATGGGAAGAGGTAAAGTGACTATACCGCATCATCACAATCACAGATAATCAAAATGTTTTTTTTGTACAAAAAAAAAATATAGATTAGATCTGGTGTTAACCTATTCACAGAAATTCCTTTCACTGCTATACATGTCGGTGTACTTGCGCATATTTTAAGATATTATGTCTGCCTTTCTTATATGTAGGTGGCAGTTTTGTTTTGCGAGTTTGTAGCAATGACCTCTTGTTCTAGAGTCTTTGTTGAATGTAAGATGGTCTTCTACGTTAACGCTTTAGAAACCATTTGTTAGTTTGTATGTTTCTATCAAATCTCCACGCACTGGTCTATACATTAATCTTGGGAAGTCCAAGGCTTGTAGCGTTTGCTCATAGCTGAGATTCGATATTTCTGGTACTAGTTTTGTTGCCTGTCCTTGAACGTTTTCTATTAGTATTACTTCTATTTTATTGATTGGGGACCATATACAATTCCGTACCGTACTCAAAAAGTGAGCGCTCAGGGCATTTGAAAAGCAAATTTTAAGTTTTAATTTGCGAAAACATCTTTAAAATTTTTACTTCTCCTTTTCCCTATATTTTATAATAAGAAAAAAGTTTCAATATTTCACTTATTTTTTTTTTATAATTTCATGCGATTTTGAAATTTATAAAAAGCTAAGCTAAAAAATGTGTAGTTCAAAATCTCAACGTTTTGCAAGGAGGGAAAAAAACAAAATGCGATACCGGTATACGACTCATTCGGACTGGTTACGAGACAAAATGTTTTCAATAACGCCTGGGAGTACAAGTATCGAGTTCAATCCGCAAACATGGTATCGATAAAACAATAGTTAGTTGTTTGTTGCTCTCTGGCATTAAATCTTGTATACGTGGAGAACAAATAAAGCCTGAGCTGAAGTGCCCCTTTATAACTTACCCTAAGTTAGCACATGAAAAAAAAAAGAATATCTAAAAGTGATAGGCGGAATAATATAAAACAACAGCAACAACTTGTCTTTGCAGTAAACCTCGTTTGTAACAGATACATTATTATCATTGCCTCGAATATTAAGGTTTTATGTCTTTACATGTGAAGTCTCAAAGTAAAGATACAGAGAAAGATAAAGAAATGCAGAGGTATTTAGGCAGATAGGTCCTCCAGATATTAAATACGCACTATCATCCGTTTGGATCCTCAATTACTTTAAGTACATTTATACTACTATTGTTTTGACTTTTATTTTTTTCCATATACAACCAGGGACAGACAGGCATTTAAAAACAGGGATAGAAAGAAACATAGAGCTATGAAAGAATAAAAGAGATATAAAGAAAAAGTTTGACGTACAGATTGAGAGAGAGAGAGAGAGAGAGAGAGAGAGAGAGAGAGAGAGACTACAGCAGACACTAAAGAAAGATGTTAGTAAATAAACACCGGGATAAAACCTGTGAACTAACAAAGTAAAGAAAAACTTAAAACCGTGTTGCACTATATTCCGATAAAGATAGAGAGAATAGAGTAGAGGAAATGAGTGGTCAAGGGCACACTGTGACAGAGGAAGCAGGGGGAGATAATAACTGCAATACCAGTAGCAGTACCGGTAATTCCCTGACACCCTCCGCCGTCACAACCGCTTCCCTCTCACCTCGAGCGATCACTGCAGTGGGTAGTGGGTGGCACGGGCCCATAGACTGCGCGCTCAGTGGGGACACGCGATGCGATAATCGCTCCCTGACAATGATAAACGATGGCCGCCATTTCGCGATGCTAAAGTGTGAACGACACCCACTCACTCAGTACTCATAAAGCCCCTGCCCCTCCGCCCCAACAAAAGCCTTTTTATCTCCCTTTCACTTGAACCTCGTTCAATATCCATGATACTTCCACCTACAACAAACTTGTCAATTTCGAGTAGAACAATTTTGTTTTCCTTGAATTGGCATCGTAACGAGGAGTGGATGCATTGTCGTATAATTGTTCGCCTCCTCGAGATTTACGTCCCAGAAGAATTTTCTCTCCGCCTAATATGATGCTGAAAGAACTTGAGGGAATGATCAGTGCTTTTTAGAGATACGCAATCACTGAAGAATCACTAAGGACATGAATCTACTTTCTACTCTCCACAGAATTGGAGAAAGCGAGTTAGGCTCTAAACCAAACACTCATAAGTTCTCACATTTTATTGTCAATATTATAATTTATGCCAGTGTGCCAGCATCACAGTGGATATCCCTGCTGCGTTGCCTAGAGGTCAGATTTTCTTGTCTGTGGGTGGCGCTGGACACATCCCCTATGACGTTCTGTGTCCTTAGGGAACGACCTGTAAAAGAAGATGAAGATAACAGGGGCTATTTCGAGTATCCTCGTTGTCTGCCACAGATGCTTCTGACATTAAATAATCGGAGAAAAAGTTCCTGTAGCGATGAAATTTTTTGTGTTCTTTAAATTTTGTTGAGGTCTATTTGGGAGTGGACATTATGAGTGAAAAGTAAACGTTTTGAGAAGTCTGATACACTGGCAACACTGATTTTTGTACCAGTCGTTTTTTGTGCGGCTGGGTTGTCATATCCTTCTTCTTTCTTCTTTTATTTGAACTATTCATTTGGCAGTCAATCTTCAAAATGATAGAATTCAAAAAGTATGATTGGCATATGATTTTATTTCTGCCACGGTTGAAGTTAACAGGTTTTAAGCTTTCATTGCCTCTGGGTCACTCAATAACTTTGTGGTTGGAAGAAGTGATGAGTCTGTCATAATTAGACTCGTGAGTACAATAATTATATTGCTCTGACTAGAAACTATGAAAAACCACTTGGTGAAATTGATATAATGCTTAAGTTTTAAAAATCACAGATAGAGGTTATAAATTTTATAGTTTGTCTGTCTACTATTCAAAACGTATAACAAACGGTGTCTCAAAATGTCTAAAACACGTCGTTAGAACAAATAAATAAGAAAACAACTTGAACCTTCTGATTTGGATGTTTTAAAATCTAACAAGAAATCGAATTTCAAAAACTCCATTCATGCTGAAAAAACTCAATTTCTCCCTTCTTGTTCTCCAGTCTGCCTAATTCAGTCACACGCACACACTGGACAAACAAATCTGAAAACGCCCTTTATGGGTCCTTAGAAAGCACTTGACTTCTTTTGAAGAATCTATCCTGTTCATCTTATATATGCCTCCGTAACATCTTATCGTACCACCCAGTAAGGTTTAGAGCAAGCCAAGGATGAGACAAGTTTACTCTCCAAATTTTCATGTGTCCAGTTTTTTTGAAGACCAGTAAGAGGGCTTAAAGTTTTCCTCAATTAACAATTACTGTACAGTGTATACTGCTACACCCTATAGATAAACCGATGAACGCAATTGCACGCATTTATGTGAGAAATGGGGGTGTAACTCATTTTCTTTAGCATCCCAGTCTTTACATTGCAGTTTCGACGGTACCACATGGGAATAGAAATGATCTCTCCTCAAGTGTCACACTCATCTTACCTTAGTATAGGGCTGTTTCATGACAAACCTCTCTTACGTGTGAAATTCAAACGGTGGACCCCTTAGAGGGCTCTTCTGTGGGTGTGGGTAGTTTATTGGAAAGACTCTAAACCTTAGCTTTAAACTGAATGCTGAATCTAAGCCTAAAGACTCACCATTGCTCAAGTGGAACTACTCTAAACAAATTTTTAAAGTTTATAGAGCCGCCCTATGTCTCCTATATATTTTGATTGCATACAATAATCTTTGCTAAGACGTAACTATAAACTTTTAGCGATAGATGACCCTCTTCATGAAACATAATATTTCTCAACCAATTATCTGTTTATACTGTGGAGCTTCTCTAAGTCCATTGACAACTTTTATAAATTGTAGCATGAATTTCTTTTGTCCATCGCCGTGTAGGTCAAACTAATTTTGCATAGACTTAAATGTCACGGAAAAGAAAAAAAAAACGAGGACCCAGTCACGACCTGCTGTACTGATTTGTTTCCAATTTTTTTTTTGCTAAATATATAATAAATTGTAAAAGGAATCGTAATATGTATTGTTTGAACAGTCAATTCCGTTATATCTAACGCGACTATAAACTGCTATTTTTAAGTATATATGGGTAAATTAGGAGAACATGATTGCGCACAGCTGCTATTGAAAATAAATATACCCTCTTGTGTTGATACTAAGTTAAGAAAATCGACATTTTATATCAAGTCATCTAAATATTCTTAAGCTTTTCATAGTATGATTATTGACAGTTTCCATCCAACCATCTATTGCCCCTCGCTGCATCTCACCCTCCTGACAATGACGCCTTGGCACATTCTTGTAGTCTCACTGGACTCCACTGGCTTCTCTTTCATGCAATTCTTCTTAGCTTGTCGAGACCCTTTTGGTTTGTGAGGGTATTCGACAGTTTAGGATTCAATTTATTTTTGATCATTCACGACCAATATAGAACCACTCAATAATAGCTGGAAGTAAGAAAACTAACTAGAGGACTGACTTACCAACTCTGAAATATATCTTTCAGAATGCGTGTTTCTTTATTACCAAGAGACTATGTTCATTGAGACCTCAACAAAAAATAGTAATACTTTAGCCCATAATCAAAATAATAAAGCTTTTTTGCTTTTTTTATCACTCTGTAAAAAGATTTAAATTTGGCAAGCCCTCAAACAATGCACATCTAAATTTCAAATCTGTTGGAACGCTACGTACAAGCTGTCGGGAAGTTGTTATGAAAAAAAAGGCCTGGTTGCTGTTTTGATATAAACGTGTACTGGGTTAAGTTTGGCTGATTTTCATTCTAACTAGAGAGAAAGAAAGAGAGACAGAGAGAAAAGAGAGAGGGAGAGAGAGAAAGAGAGAGGGAGAGAGAGA
>BMAT01006063.1:136842-147977 GCA_019649035.1 Elysia marginata | reverse complement strand
CACTGCCTTCTATCTCCGCCACTCATAACTACTTCTCTGCAATACAGTAGCTATTCTGTCACACAACTGTTCAAATTCATAACAGAACTTCACCAGAAATCAACAACGACCCAAATGTGATTTTTCTAATAACTAATCCATTGAGTATGCCCTGAAAGTCTTTTGATCTTATACATTAACTTCTTTTGATCGTTTGAAATAATTATGGTTCCTTGGTTTGACACAAACGTGTTTGTTTCTAGTGTAAAGACAAAACCTGAGAAAACTGTCTTTCCCTTCAGTTCTCTCTCCCCATCCTCCCTCAAACCCTTGGGAGGCTTAGAGGACGTAAAACACGTGAAATAAACAACACATACACCATACTGAAAAAAACTTTCCACCTTTCGTTAAAATACATGACAGATGAATTCTTTTGATCCTAACCCTGCTTGAAACCCCTGAACACTTAAATCAACTAGAAAAACCAATCAAAAGAAGAAGAACTCATTTGGATTCCGCACGTTAAATTTACAAAGTTTGCATGGTGCATTATTTTTCTTATGCATAAAATGGAAGATATCGGTAGCAGAGACATTAGAAGGATTTTTTTCACTGGTGTTAGGCATCCAAAGATGTCAAATCCACGTTAAAGTCACTGTCCCTGTGAATCAGCTTCGTGATGGCGGTGTCAACCTGCTCTCCGACGCTGCCTTTGCTCCCCAGCTCAGGACTGGTACCCATTTACCACTTGGTAGACAGAGAAAAAGGCCGGTATGAATTAGAATCGAATCCGAGACCTTCCACACAACAATCAGCTGCGCCATCATCTGAGCTCACGAGAGCCCTTGTATTAGGCACGCTTGTATTATTGATTCTTGTCTGCTCACTGAAAATAAATTTCTTGACACAGTAGAATGAGTTTTTAACTTTGACTTGAGGAAGCAAAAACAACCCCTTTTTCACCCCCTGTTATAATTTTTTTTCTGCTTGTTTCTGCCAGGCGTTTTACCGGTCCGGTACGGGATCGAAAGTCACCTGATGAACAGATCGCACCTCTTCTTGGAACCAGGGTTTTCTGAGGGAGAAAGCATTCTTCAGGTTAGTTCAGTTTTCATCCACACTTAGAACCAAGGTTTTGTGAGGGACAAAGAATTCTTCAGGTTTGTTCACATTTCCACTTCTTGCAACCAGGGTTTTCTGAGGGAGAAAGCATTCGTCAGGTTAGTTCACATTTCCACTTCTTGCAACCAGGGTTTTCTGAGGGAGAAAGCATTCGTCAGGTTAGTTCAGTTTTCCTTTTCTTGGAACCAGAGTTTTCTGAGGGAGAAAGCATTCTTCAGGTTATTTCAGTTTTCATCTTCTTGGAACCAGGGTTTTCTGAGGGAGAAAGCATTCTTCAGGTCATTTCAGTTTTCATCTTCTTGGAACCAGGGTTTTCTGAGGGAGAAAGCGTTCTCCAGGTTAGTTCAGTTTTCGTCCACACTTAGAACCAGGGTTTTCTGACGGAGAAAGCATTCTTCAGGTTAGTTCAGCTTTCGTCCACACTTAGAACCAGGGTTTTTTGAGGGAGAAAGCATTCTTCAGGTTAGTTCAGTTTTCCTTTTCTTGGAACCAGAGTTTTCTGAGGGAAAAAGCTTTCTTCAGGCTAGTTCAGTTTTCATCCACACTTAGAACCAAGGTTTTGTGAGGGAGAAAGCATTCTTCAGGTTAGTTCAGATTTCCACTTCTTGCAACCAGGGTTTTCTGAGGGAGAAAGCATTCTTCAGGTTAGTTCAGTTTTCATCTTTTTGGAACCAGGGTTTTCTGAGGGAGAAAGCATTCCTGTCACATGAAGCGCATGGCATGCAAAAGTTATGGACTGCTTCTGACGCGCATATTAAAAAAAAATCTATCCCTATACCTACTTCAAGCAACCATGGCAATGTAAAAAACGGGCCACAGCCATTGAAACATTCCGCTACAGTCTTTGTATCGCATGCGCTACATATCAAAGGGTCATTATAAAAAGATTGTATCGTAGTTCACAACAATGCTGCTAGCCTTGCCAACGAGCTTTGAAGAAAAACAGTCTTCTGACGTTGGAAATACTCATGGATTAAGCGTCATCTCGAGAGATAATTTTAAAAGTACAAACCTTGTAATTCTCAAATGCAAGAGCTCAATACAGTTCTTAAAATACTTTAAAGGTTTTGCTATTAACTACAAACTAGTTAGAGCTTTACGTTTTTTACTAAAGATCTTGTTGTTAACCAAAATTTGGTCTAAAGAATTGGGTCAGGGGACTCTTAAGTTTTCAAAGTTCCCAGTATTTGAAATAGCCTTCGATACTAGAGGAGTAAAAAAATGCTCTGTCAAGTTTTCGTTTGAAATCCCATCTTTCTCGTATTTTAAGGCTGTACAACTTCGGTTCTAAAATAAAAGACGAGTTATTGGAAAATATATTTGTAATACACATGCAAGTTCTCCCTTTGCAAACACTCCATGTACTTTTTCGTCTCTCTCTATCACAGGCTCTGTATGGTTTCCTGTTTGTGGTGACTTGTGACGGAGAGGTTTTCTTCGCATCTCGCACTGTTGAGCAGTATCTGGGCTTCCATCAGGTAAGCCACAAAACGCGTAACTATGTAATACTAAGCGGGCTAAGTGTCGAGTTTTTTTTTTTGCCTTTATATAATGACGCGCTCACGAGAAAATATTTAGGTAATATTAGAAGACAGAATTTATTTTCAAAGTCTATGGTCTAAAAAACCGTAATTGATTTTAGTATGACATACGCATCATGTGAAACGTCCATAACTAGGAAAATAACAGAGCCACCCAATAAGACTATTACATTTTTACTGCGGATGATTCTGATCTGGCCATACTATTTTTCTCTATCGCTGTTTAAAAAATTTGTATTGTTTATCCCCAAAGACGCTGCCGCAAAAGACAAATATTACGGTTAAGTCCATTTATTAAAATATCGTTGGTACTTTCCATGACTGGCAATGGGCGTCAGAAAGTCGTTAAAACAGGAAGAGAGAAGTATTCCATATTACCTGACACCATAATTATTCGTCCTTTTCTGATATCACATTCTTGTTCCAATAATCATTACAGTTCTCAAGATCTTCCATTGGTCTCTAATATTCAACTCAGATTTTTTAAAATTCGGTCCCAATCCACGAGACAATGAAAATGTTTTACAATGTTTTTGTAATAAATTAGCTGTTCAGTATATAATTTATTTTAAAAATTTTGAATTTAGGTTAGACTCTTTTGCTTATCAAAAATTATGAATTTTTAACATCTTGTCAGTTCGGCAGTTAAAATTTGTATTTCCACGTGCCCATGCCTATCATTGAACGTTCAAGATAATATTACGGGAAGCAACGTTCAATTACCCAAAACATAATTATATGTTTTTCAACATTATATATTTTACAATGCAGTTCGACTCTGTTTACAAATGTCTCCGAGTCCAGATAGTTAGTACCGTTTCCTGAAATAAAAGTTTATTGTTTCTCAAACCTACTGTAAATTCGGCAATACGGCTTGAAGTAAAAACGGTTTGTGATAAAACAAGTCAAGACTAGGTCTAAAAAAATCCCACAATAACGACATGCACAATTAGAGTGAGGGTGCAACATCTAGGTCCAACCAGGGAATATATTATCTTATACATTCTCTCCTCATCCCACAAATTTTTATTTCCCTCCATGCCTTAAACTTTAGGCGCGCGTCCGACAAAAACTCCTTATTTGCAAAAAATGACGGAAAAAGAAATCTTATCTACGCATAAGAATTATCCCTCCATTGAAATGCCCCCCTCCTCTCCCCTCCCCCGAAGCGGCCTTATAGACTGGTAGCCATATTTGTTATTAATGACAGAGGACCGTGGTATCACATTTCCCCCTTGAATCCACAATATCCCGTAAAGTTGTTTAACACGACTATTAAAACACCCCACAACTCAGTTTCACATCGATAATCATCTCTTGATTCAGCCTATAAGGAATTAATGAAGACCAGTCGGTGATCTTATTTTTCTACTCTTTTACCATTTAGTTTGTCCACTAGCTCTTGGCTTATGAAATTACCATGGCCACAAGAAAAAAACAACAACTAAATTTGTAGTTTTAACAAAATCGTTGGTACATTTTTTCGCACTTCTCTCTCTCTCTTTCTCTCTCTTCCCGTCCCTATCTATCTATCTACTTATCTATTTCTAGTCCTTTTATTCTCGCGCTGTTTTCACCCTATCTACCAACCCGTTTCTCTCTCTGTCTCTCTATCTTACTGTCTTTGCCTCTGTCTGTCTGTCTTAATCTCTAGACTTCTCTGCTTTTTTATGGATCTCTATTTCTTGAACACGTTTCACTGCATGTTCATGCTTACACTGCTCTCTCTCTTTCTCTTCACTCATTCTCTATTTACTCGTCTCTCATCCCTCTCTTTCTCTCCTTCTGTCAGTCTACACATGTGTCTGCTAATCCATCTTTTCTTTTCTAGCCATTAGTACTTGACTAATATCTCCCATCTCAAGTCCTTCTGTACCATTTCTTGTGACAAAATTATTTTTATTTTCACACGCTGTTGCATTTTACCTTTAGCAAAGGCAACTAAAACTTTTCATATGATAAAGAAGTCGACGGACGAAGGCAGATCTTTCCGATTACGGAGCAGAACAGTGTGTGCTTTCTCTGAAATCGTATCCCCTATCATAACCAGTTGAGAATTATACCTGGGCAGGTGTGTCCTCATAATAACTTACTCCATGCGTGAGACGTTGCGGGATAGGAGAGGATTGCGACTCCATGTACGAATGCTTAAAGCGCTCTCGCTATTCGTTACATTCAATGACTTCAAGATATAATCGGCCGGACTTGTTGAATCTAGCTCCAAGAAATTTTAGGTAATTTGACCAAATTGGCATTCATGACAGTTCTTTTTCTAAAAATTTATTCAAGCCCGTTATAAGAGAGAAGATTGACAAAAGAAGAAAAATGAAATATTTATAGCGTAAACCAAATTAATGAAGGAGTCTTACAGTTAATGAGTCCTAGTGAAGAAGAAAAAAAACAAGGGTACAAGGAACTAGATAAGTTAACAAACAGCTTGCTAAACAGATAAATATACAAACAAACAGGCAGACGAATAGAGATATCGATTAATAAATAGAGATTTGAACGAATATAAAGGAATAGCGAGAGATAGACAGAAAATAGATTTAAAGAAATAGCCAGAAACAGACAGATAGAAAGACAGAGAGAGAGACATACAGAGAGAGAGACAGACAGAGAGAGAGGAATGAACGAACAAGTCTGAGAACTTTAAATAACCCCATCTATTATCTCTCTCTATCCCCGGGAATTTTTAACGGCATAATAATCGTGTTTTGGCCATTGTGCCACGGAAAACCTTCCATTATCAGAAGGTCGCGAGACCCAGGAAGCTCGGACTACTTCAGCTGTGAGAACGTGCGCCCGTTATTTTCTCCGTACCCAGAGCTTAGGGGACGGTAAAATACAGTCTCACAGAGCAGCCCATTATTTTACTGCCAGCAAGAATGGCGCATGCGGATACAAGGAACCTTGGAGAGTGGGGGGAAAAGGACGGGAAGAATTTGAAGATGTTAATCAATGTTTATAACTTAAATTGTGTGCGTGAAGACAGCGGTGAAAAGCTGGTGTTTAGCTGAACACAGACCTCGCTAAACTTTCAAGCTGTTAAAGGAGGGAGAGAGACAAAGAGAGAGAGAGAGAGAGAGAGAGAGAGAGAGAGAGAAGGTTAAACAAATATGGGAATTTTATGTATTCCAAAATTCTCTCAGTTTACCGGTATACAAGCTATCAAGGCTCTTTGTATCCAAATGTTATACTGAAGTCATATATCCAACAATAAAATAAAATTTTGAATTACAATGTATTTGCTATTTTCTGCTGCGTCTTGAAGCTCTCTTCGAGCCCATCTCGGCAGATTGGCTCTAAGTTATTGGAAAAGGCTTTTTTTCCAATATCCTTTTACACATATCACTCAGGCTTTAAAGGAGAACCCGAATATCCACAGTTTAACTACTGCTGCTCTGTGAGTTCAGAAGGAATATTGCTTAGTAAATGTATGCCCGTTAAATCATATACTGCGATTAGAACATGCTAATGGATGAGGCATTGAATAAAGACTCTCTTTACTGTCACTTTAATCTATACCTTTTTGCCATTTATTCTCAGTCGGACATTATTCACCAATCGGTGATGGAGCTCATCCACTCTGAAGACCGTGAGGAATTTAAGAGGCAACTTACCTGGAACTCTCTACTGCCTGGAGAGAAGAGTGGGATAAGTTTGCATGAGATTATGTTGCCAGGTAAGAAGGAAGAGTGGGATAAGTTTACATGGGATTATGTTGCCAGGTGAGAGAGAAGAGTAGGATAAGTTTGCATGAGATTATGTTGCCAGGTGAGAGGAAAGAGTGGGATAAGCTTTGCTTTGATTATGTTGCCAGGTGAGAGTTTAGGATACAATTTAACAAGGCTGATTTGAACAAACAACTACTTTATTATTTAACAAAACAAATTGATAGAGAGGTCGAGAGTTCTTAGATCTAGAGTCGGTAGCCAGTAATGTTGTCAAGCCGTCTGTACTTTCAGTTCACTTCCCAAGGCCTAGTCTGTTGTGGATGCTGCTGTTCTAGGAATAACGTAGTGCTTTCCGGTCCACAAATAAGTACACAACAATGGGCGCTACGAGAGGAAAGAGTGGGATAAGCTTGCATGAGATTTTGTTGCCAGGTGAGAGAAAGAGTGGGATAAGTTTGCATGAGATTTTGTTGCCAGGTGAGAGAAAGAGTGGGATAAGTTTGCATGAGATTTTGTTGCCAGGTAAGAGAGAAAGAGTGGGATAAGTTTGCATGAGATTATGTTGCCAGGTGAGAGGAAAGAGTGGGATAGGTTTGAATGACATTATGTTGCCATGTGAGAGGAAAGAGTGGGATAAGTTTGAATGACATTATGTTGCCAGGTGAGAGAAAGAGTGGGATAAGTTTGCATGAGATTTTGTTGCCAGGTGAGAGGTTAGAGTAAAATTTTTAAGTTTGCATGAGATTATGTTGCCAGGTGAGAGAGAATAGTGGAATGAATTCGTACCAGTTTATGTTCCCGGGTGAGGGAAGAGGACATAACATCAAAGGTAGCTGTGATGAAATATGTCACATGACCAGACCAAATGAGTCGGATGCCGTAAATATTAATCATCATTTTGAAAAGAAATCTTTTTTTTCTTTTTTTTCTCTCTATATTTTAAAGCAACAAAAATTGAGGTTTTGATACCTTTTTCACAATATTCCTCAAAATTTTCGTGTGCAGGAGCTCCGCAAAATGAATCATGTAAAATACCTAAAATAGGATCCACGCCTTTGAACAATGCATTTATTCTGTTAGAGCCCAATGCTTGTTCTTTTCTTACCGAATGCGCGGTGTATTCAAACGACGTGCATCTCACCACCAGACCCTTAAGACAAAAAAACTGGAAAAAAACACACGAAGGAAACAAATGAACTATGAAGTCTCTCAAGCGCTATCTTAGTTAAGACTTGAACAACTTGAAAGTCCATTAGCATTTTCTATTAGATTTGCTCTGGCCTGTCCAATTGATTAACAAAAACTTTTCATCCCATCATATCTTTGTCTAAACATGAAGCTCTTTATTTTTTATGTAAAATAAAATTATATGCACTGCATCTCTGTTTACAAAAAAAGGCTATCCACAGCTATGACTATTTTTCCTTCTTTTGAGCAAGTTTGAAATTAAAGATGAAAGCGAAAATTGTTACAAGCCCTATATTTGTAAAAAGAACTGCAAACAGAATATTGCATGAGACTCCACTATCTTTTGCTGTTCCCAGAAAACGCAGCGCATCTTCACAGATCATTCACAGTTCGTTTTCGATGTTTGCTTGACAACACTTCTGGTTTTATCGTAAGTTTCTTTGCTGTTTCATAAAAGTGTCATGTTTGTTGTTCTAGTATTGTTCTTGCTTTATAAATTATCGTAAGTTTCTTTACTGTTTCATAAAAGTGTCATGTTTGTTGTTCTAGTATTGTTCTTGCTTTATAAATTATTTATGTTATAGCTCTTAAATTGGTGGAACTTTCAAAGTAGTGAAAACCGTATGCATTTAGCAAGAAAAATGATTTCTCGAAATTTGCGTGAAAACCATAGTGGCATTATTTTGTTTTATTGTTTTTTCAATGGTTCTGACCTATAATCTCAGAAGGGTCACGTGAGTTTTGGTGGACCACTAATCTTTTCTGCCGTCCTCTTTGCAATTTGCGCACCCCTTTGTGTGGCACACTAGGACAAAATATTACGCAGCTTTAAAAAGGCTCTCTTTTGATTCAAAGGTGGTAGATATAGGTCAGAACCATTAAAATCGGGTTTTCTAAGGACCATGAAGAATTATTTTTTTCTGCATAGACTGTTAAATCAATTTCTAGATCTCAGTCAATTATCTATATTTTAGGTCTAGATTTATCCTGAATTCTACAGAATTCAACAAACGAAGTTGGGAACCGGGCGAAACTATTATTTACAGGCTTTTTGGCTATTAATTGTTTCGGAGTTTGTAAAAATTAATGCGTCCTAAAAATGAGGTTTACACGTTGAGGGCTCACAGAGTTCATGGCTTCAGACAAACATTATTTAAACACTAAGTGATTTCGCCTATAATTATCTTCAACAAGATGTGTTAAGGAAACCGCTGATGTCTACAGTTGTTCAGATACTTCTAATATTGCTACAAAACTTAAAATATAAAATATTTCGAAGGTTGAAGAACATATCTAATAATTACTAAAGTTTCGACTGCTTCCAAAAATCGTCCTGTAACCTAGATTAGATCTACATCTAGTATGAAGTTTGAGTGTCTTAAATGGCTTAGATGTAGAAATCAATCTGGATTTACATCTAGATCTCCAAGATATCTTGATCTAGAGTCTAAATTAGGCCTAGGTTTTACACTTTTCTACCATTTTAGGCTCTGCGTGTCAAGTTTCCCCCCCCTTTTAAAGACAAAAGCCATATGTTTTTTTTTACCTATTAAGCAATTTGGAACGTTTTAATAACTGGTGTTAAACCTTTCTGAACTTGTTTTCCCCCTTCAGACCCTGGAGATAAACGGCTGGATCCGAGTGTTGCACGGACAAGGACCTCATAGTGAAGAGCCTCAACTAGCTCTGTTTGCCACCTGTTCTCCCTTCGGTCCGCTTAGTCTGTTTGACATCCCGTCCAGAGAGATGACCTTCAAAACCAAACACAAGATGGACTTCTCCCCAGTCACCATGGACAGCCGGTCAGTGGATGTGTTAAAGAAGTTATAATGATATTGATACCACTACCACCAATAAAAACAACATCAACAACAACAACAACAACAATAGTAATAATAATAATAAAAATAATAGTAATAATAATAATTGTAATAATGATAAAGATGATGATGATAACAATAATAATGATAATAATAATAATAATAATAATCATAATAATAACAACAATAATAATAATAGTAACAATGATAATAATTGAGAGTAATAACATAAATTATTATGTAGAAAATTTATTACCCACCAAATCTAAAAATACATTATGGTTCTATACGCGCTCAGTCATACCGTACTGCATTACATAATTTACAGTAATGGAAAGCACACATCAACAAGTTTGTCCACAAAATCAGCACCCTTAAACATCTGTATTATAATTATCTGCAGGGATGGAAGATTAATTCCAATAAAGCATTTCATGAGAAACATTTTAGAGCTCTTTCGAACTCATCATCAGATGATCAGTAGTATCAAAAGACAGCCAACTTTTGATTTTGGTTGTAAAAAGAGCCGTCTTCAAAAATTTTCTTTTCTCTGCGTCTGGTGTAAAGTTTTCTATCAAAACTTTAAAATAATTATAGCTGCAATAAGACATTGATCGTGGTGTATTATATTTAGATCCTATGTAACAGTAATACAGGATGATAAATTGTTGTCGTTTGAAAGGATTCACAAAAGGAAAGAAATAGATTAAAGAACCACAAACACGAACGTTTGCCTTGATACATAATGTACAAACATAGCCTATTTGAGAATAAACGTATGCTTTGTCTTCACTGCATAACGCGCTGATAAAACTGAGGTTGTGAAAAAGTTAAAGATTTAAGTTTTTAACTCAGGAGTTTAATACTGAAATGAGAATTATACAATGCCGCGCCTTAACTTGGTGAAGTCCAGTTTTATCACTTAGTTTTACTTCAATATTTCATAAAAAGACTCACAATCAAAGAATTCAAAGGCGCGGCATTATGTCACTCAAAGTTTATGGTCATTAGTAACCCAGAGTAGAGCATTCAATCCGAAAGGCACATGATAACGATTAAATTTTGAAAGCAAGTGAATCGATTTTTAAAATATTTATTTGTTATTTTACTAATCTATTCAAATAAATTTTGAAGAGTTACTGAAGCGTCCTCTATGCTTCCCAGCAGTGCGCGCAAGGAGAAACACATTATTGGGGGATTATTTAGAAATAATAAAAAAAATAGCTTCCAATCCTCATTATTCTGTTTTGTTTATCGGTGCCGTTTTAACTACAGACCCTGAGCGTATTTATTGCGTGAACGTTAAAACTGCAGGACACACTTGAGAATTTATCCGGTTTCATTTTTATTAATAATACTTTTAAAAGTGATATTGGTTACAAGATAAAACGGCCCTCTACATGAAAAGATAAAAAATCCGTGCTTTTAACAGGTATGATGTTGAAAGTATTAGATATTTTATTAACAGGAAAGAAAAAACAACTGAATGCAAAGAAAGGCAAATTGAACTTTATCACAACATAAAATCAGTGAAGTTCACAAGCTAGCTACACACATCTATGTTTCCATCTTAGACATTTATTTTGGGAGTTCTATGACTTTGTCTGTGGCACGTCTGAGAATTAATTAGTGATTGTTTTCCGTGGGACAAGTCAATCGGGAAACCAATCTACGCATTGTCCCTGTCGATACGCGTAACATTCTCATTAACGTTACTTCTTGAGTGGGAAGTGGGATGGACGGGCGGTGGATGAGCGCGGGGGAGGTTAAAGAGAGAGAGAGAGAGAGAGAGAGAGAAAGAGAGATAG
>BMAT01006063.1:94197-109434 GCA_019649035.1 Elysia marginata | reverse complement strand
TGCTTCAGAAGAAAAGATTTTTAAAAACCTTGGAAGCTTAACTTAAGTTAGCTTAGTTAACTGAAGAGGCAAAATGCAGATGTGGGCACTACTTGTGAAAAAAAAAATCCTGAGGTTAGGGCAAACATTACATTACATTATAAAACATTGCTTTAGCTATTAATTTCATGTGTATACCAAAGTTTGCAATTCTCATAAACAGTACAAGTTAAGTCAACACAGCAATAATTTCTCCAAAAGGAATTTACAAGCAAAAGTTTTGTTCTTATATGAGAAGTATATACCCAGATTAGGATTTTCCTTATTCAAAATGGAAAAAAAATTCTGAATTAACAATAAATCTTGAGAAAGCCAATCCCTGAAATACAAACAGGTTGGTGCTCATGTCTGTGGGTCTCTCTTCCGCAGGCAGCAAAGCAAACCTGGTTTGAATTATATTTGACTTTCCTCACACCACCTAAATCTGTGATGTAAAGACATTTATCAAGCTACTAAATTGACCACATGGAAGGGGGGTAACAAACTTTAAAATTGATTTAAGATTTTGGTTTTGGGGACATGTTTCACAAATGTGATTTGGTCGATGCTGATTGACCTTTAAAACCCTTCTTTGGATTTGAGAACATTTTTTGTAGAGTCTATCCCTTCTTTCAAAACACAGGTATAAGATTAAATTCAAAATGGTTGTTTCAAAGTGGGAAATTCAACCTATTTCTTTTAATCCATCCCCTGAACTAGACATAATGAGCATGTCATTGCAGTTTATTTCTTTTGTTTACTAATTTGACTATATGTAAACAAGCGAGACAATTGTAATCATAACTTTTTATGTATTTTTTTCCATCAAATAGCACAAAAATAAAAAAGCAAGTACATCTTTAAAACGTCTTTGCACTTGTTTAAAACTTAACCATCTACTTTTGTTACTAGTTCAAAAGTTGATAAATTATTTCGTAATCTGTAGAGTGAATAAAGAACATAGCAGATTGTAAAGTCTGGTGTTAGGTATACAAATTTTCTGTGTGTCTCATACAAATCTTTTTTCTCAGCGATACCATGCATGTCTCGTCTATTTAACTTACCGTAGCGTGTTTGTGGAGAGGCTAGATTTCTCTCATAAAATTAAATCAAGAAGTGGTTCGTTCATTAACTTCAAAGGAACATAGTTTTAACATATTCTTTCTATATTTTATCTGGTAACGCTTTAAAGATTCTTCAAAATCAAATTGAGTCAAGAAATCAGTTGTCTGTGTAGTAATATCATGCCTTTATTCAATAAAAAGCCATCATTAAAAAAATTAATAGCACCATATATACACCAGTGAACAAATGCCTAAGATAAAACTTGCATAGTAAAAAAATTAAATCATTTTGCAGGCAATGAAGTATTCATAGTATCATACATAGGATCAATGGAAAAAAAATGCTAAAAGAAATCATTTTGCAGGCAATGAAGTATTCATAGTATCATACATAGGATCAATGCAAAAAAAAATGCTATGCTAGAAAATAAAATTATCAGAAATAAGTTAAGGTAATAATTGATTAGTGAAGTAGATAAATGGTTAAAAATCAATATCTATAAGGGCAAACAGAGAGAGGTAAATCAATAAACTGGTTAAAAATTGATAAAACTATAGAAGTATTTAGCTTCCACTCTAAACCTTCATCCACCACCAAAACTGATTATGGTGCCCTTTATGTCAGCCCAGATTTGCATTACCATGTTTTCGAAAAATGAGGAGTGATATCACATGTCAAAAAACCCAAAAATTTATGGACTTTAAAATTATGAGAAACAATATCTTTGATCAATATGAATGAAAAAGTTTGTGTATGGGAGAAACATGTATCTGATTACAAAGATTAGATGATAAATGTATGGAAATTATGCACTGTGCAGATCTCTGGCTGCTTGTCGCAATGCTGACACAGCTCCAAATGCCCCTCCCTGGCCGCTTCCATCTTTAGTCAGGATGAGTTTTACCTGGAAGAGTAAATAATTTAAAAATTAAAGGGCGAAGAGGGGTGACGATGCCTACAGCTTATCCCCCCCGAAAAAAAAGCAGCAAACAAAAACCAAAATATAAGTTGTGTGAGCAAGCGATTATCATTCCAATACAAAGAAATGAGGAGCTCTACAACAGACATCAACTTAAAGCTGTTCAAATACACCTAACTTAATCATGAAGAGAAAAACTGCCCAGAAAGATTATCTGAGAATGAAAAGTATTAAACTTAAGGGCAGGCTACTATTCCTTACTTTTATACAGTCAAATCCATTCATCCCTGCTCATACTATACATACAACGGAAATAGGGGTGAAAATCTTTGCCTCTGCCCAGCCTGTTCAGTCTAAAAACTACTCACAAGGCAGAGTGCTTGACCACCTAGGCCTGTCCACTGACCATGTCAGAGCCTGTCATCTTCAAGGTCTCAAACAACTTAAGATACAAAAAGTAATAAAACCAGCTGTAACAACTGACTACCTACTGACAACTGTTCAAACAGAGATGCTGACCTTTCATCAGCTGAATCCAGTACTTTAAGATCCTCATTTCAGTATTTTTCAAATCAGTCGGTGATTAAAAGAATCAAGATCCAACAAAGATAAGAGGTGTTTAAAGGAAAAGAGCTTGCGGAGTTTGCTATGACTTGATATAATTTTTTTTTTTAAAAGACGGTCAATGTGGTGCATAAATTTTGCAATCAACCTCCTCGTGCTATTTGCAAGGACTTCATCTTTTTCCTCCCATTTTACTCACCACAGACGTTTTCCCAAGTCATAGCTAATTTCACTTTTGACACCAGCACTCCAGTATTTTGGTGGTGGTTATTCTGATACTGAAACACTGAAATCAGAACTGGTTGGCAGCTCTGTCAGAGGAACCACTGCCTTTCAGGCCTGCTACCCATCGTTCTATGCTGTATGCCTTACATCAGCGTAGAAATCCCCTAGCGTTTTTGCACCTCACATTCACTGCTGTCTTTGAATGTTGCTTGATTTGACTGATTAATGCGTTAACATGAAGCTTTACATATCATTTGGGGAGGTGGTCAAAAGGATGCCTTTTGATTTACAGAATGCTTTAGCTGTGTCATTCTATTGCTAAAGATTACAACTACCTCAAAGGGACAAGGGTTGAATTAAAACTTGGACAATTTGAATATTCGCTTAACTTAAACAATATTCAGATGACCAATTCTATCCTTTCATGATGTACACTGATAATTTGAATATGGATAATTCTAAGTAAACTTTTGTTCCATTGGGGTTTGAAATATCCTGACATGACTGTTATTCTCATTTTAAGTCCCCATGAGAGGGAATTTTGTCTTTATGTGGGAGCATTTTTAACTGCACAGAAAGAATCAAACTTTAAGCAAGCTTGATGGCACTTTATAGTTTTTTTTTATGACTGTAAATTTATTTATCAGTTGAAAATCAAAGGTTCTTTGCGCAGTTTTCATAAACTCTTGAACTTAAACCAAAAAAAAAAACAATAGACAAAGGTTCCCAATGAAGTACAAGAGCATTAAGGCGTCAGTGTCTACCCAAGTAGATGAAGCTTGAAACAGGATTTTGGTACAGGGTTCTTAATTCTAGGCTATAGAACAAAGTATGGGAAAGTTACCTTTGACTTGGGACAGAATTTGTTCAGTACTTCCATCATGCTGTCGTGGTATTTGGGATGCCTCTCAAACAGAGACCCATCAATCGCTATGGTGACCTCTGGCAGTGCAACATGGTTAACCAGAACAGCCATCACTGAATGAAAAACAAAAAAAAGAAGGTACAAGAAAAGCTGGTCAAAACAATTCAACTACATTCATTCCGGTTCTTTCATTTTTTCTGTCTTTTAAATTATTTATTAACTTGGCTGAAATTTATTTAAAATTGAAACTTAATTATGACAGTTTTTAAATTTAATTCAATTAAGAGATAAAGCAAAAGTGTGTCTTAGTATTTGAACAGCATTTTTCTATTGATACAGTTAATTTGTAGGAATGGACAAGAGTTTGAATGCTCTCAAAACTTCCAGTTAAAAAGACCATCGTGGTTTATTGAAAGTATACACGTATGGACTTTCATCCTGTCTTTATTTCTAATGAGCATTCTTTTTATTCTTTTCTCTCTCCCTCACATTTTCATAGTTAAAAATTTTTCCCTGTTTCACAATTAGAATTTATTTCTTTAAAAAAAAAAAAAAAGGCAAAATCAGTACAATGCAAACTTCCAATAATTGTGATTGACTGAAGGCTTGAAAACATAATTGAGCCCAATGTCAGCTCGTTGGATTGTAATGCTATTAGTTTTATATGAAAGATTTACATCGTCTATATTAGCCATAGGTTGAAGTGAAGCACCTTAAAAATAAAGTTTTATATCTCCCAACTTGTTGCAAATGAAGTAGATGTCACGATTTTCACAATATAAGAGGTTGATATTTTGACAGAGATGTTTCTATGGTCTGGCAAAAATGCCTGAACTTTTTAAAATGTTAACCGTTCACCTTGCGGCACGGCAAATTAGAAGTGCCATTACTAAATACAGACACCAACTGATCGAGGATTTTTACATCTGCCGGACGATGCTGGAATTTGCCGGAAAAGAGGCATCTCTGTTTTGACCACTGCATTTCTCGTGAGATTGCAAACATTCAAAACTATGGGAAATTTTATGTTAAGATATTAAAACTTCTTTCAATTTAAAATATAGAGAAGAGGATTACAGTTAATCTACAGTGGATCTCATATCCAACAACCTTGGACTCAATGAACCCTTGCATTCAGCAAACTGCAATAAAGTCCTGATTTTTTCTCTCCTTTAAGCTTAATAAATGTTTCTTTTTAGAACAAACTGATTTCAGACTAAGCTCGTTTTCAACGAGCTAGAAGTGAAACTTGAACTAATGGTAGATGTTTTACCCTTTTATTGTGGTATGTTGTTAACTTCATCAATGATACTGTTATCACAGTATCACAGATGGAAAATCAGAAAATCAGAAGAAAAAACAGCTTGCATTGCAGAAACTTGTAGCACTGAGTGTTCTATTCTATCTACTACTGAGTGAGGTTTAAAGGTCAATAAATGATGTATAATTTTCTTTTTTGGTTTGTTTTGGGTTGCTTTCAAGGAACATTGGCTTCAACCAACTTTCTATGTTTTCCCCGCAAAGTTTGTTAAATCCGAGGTCCTTTGTTACTTCAAAAAGTTTGTTAAATCCGAGGTCCTTTGTTACTTCAAAAAGATCCTTTGTTTTTTCAAGGGCATTCTTTTTCTAAATTTCTGACACCCAACTCATTTGGACTGGTCGCAAGACATAAATCTCTAAAGAACACAGTACTCACAGATAGCGATCCAGTGACCACCTCTGCGAGAAGCAACCTCAACGACTTCTCTTACTATAGCAACATCTTGAGCTGTAGCTATGGTGGCCAAGTCAAACTTCTTTAGAACTTCCATGGTCTTGACTGTTGAATGTCCTTTGTCGCTGAAAAAATTAAAATAAAGAAGTTTTACAACTCCTGGAACAATCGTAGAAGAGTCAAATCAAAATTACATAAATTTTTAAATGTTGTAGTTTGAATCCACAGGTAATTAATAGGATATCCATCTCAATTTTGAAAACAATACATTCATGATTCTTTAGATGTTAGTTAATTAAAAGGAAAAAATATATAGTAAATTCATTGAATGCCTTTACAGTCCTTAAGAAATAATGAATGGCGGCCATAGTTACAGCATTAGCAAATGTTGTTCACTGGTTTCCAAAAGCAGCCAGCATAAACCCTTAAGGCATTAGATGAAAAGTTGTAATGAATAAAACTTGGATAACTGCTTTTTTATTTTTTTAAATTTAGCAACAGAGTTGCACCCCTTGCAATGACACACAGAACTGGGCTGCATGCTTGATCTGTCTCTTTCTTCAATAAAGCTATAAGTTTACTAGCATCACTCCAGCTCCACATTAAATACTTAACCACAAAAGCAACCTCATTTTGATTAACAAGAGGCTTTTCACTACATTCGTATTGAAATTTGGTATTCTACACACCTAAACTGACATTCAAAAAAAATTTAAACTCATAAAATTTTTCAACCTTGTTTTTACTGATGCAATTGGAATGGCCCAGAGAAGATAAATTTGATTGATTGTAAAAAGAAAAAAAAAATTAAATTTGCAATTTGAACACTTTAAAGGAAGAGACAAAGTGAGAGATAATGATACATCGCTATATTTACAAGATTTCTAAACTGCTTAATCTGACCTTTTCAATGTCTAGCTGAAAGACATTCCTAACCTCTGCTTTCAAAGAAAGAATTACCAAATGAAAAAGACAATTGGATACAACCTGACCACAAATTTATTGCCACATTGTCTAGTCTATTACATAAGAACGATTTTAATGTACAAACAAAACAAGAAACTAGCAGTGGACCTTTCAATATCTGTGACGTGTGAAGTGGTGAATTTCCAGCGGTCCTCCATCAGTTTATCACCTTGACCAGCAAAAAGTACTCCTTCTTTAATAAGCCGTGTAAGAATCAGGCGGACAAACTCCCCTAGATACATCCCTGCACATGATTTTTCAAATCTGTAAGATTACAAAATATCTATTAGTAACACTTCTATAGGTTTTTGATTGGAAATGCTGTAAGTTCTTCATTGGAAAGGAGATTAAAGTGCACATTTTTGTTCCTTTTGAAAACTAAAGCTAACTGTGTGTGGGTAAGAATGATAATTTTTTTAGTGAAATTAAAAATTAGTTATCTTTGCTTCGTAGTTAAACCTGTGGTACATTTTAATGAATGTCTAATATAACTAAGTTCTTGCGATGATCAATAAAAAAAAATTTACTTAATCCCACAACCAACTGATTTTTAATTTGCAGTGAGGAGAGGGGATGGAGATGTCATGTGTTAATTTATTCTTTGTGTTTGCGTGGTGACAACAAAGTTGTAACTTTTTACACCAATGTCAATCTTGCCTTTTCAACACTTAAGCAAAATGTTAGTTGCTATAAAATGAAATACCCCCAATAAAATAAATGTTTTACCCTTTAAAATTGCAATGAAAGACTAAATTAAAAAAAAAATCTCAACATTAGCAAAACAAATAGGACAATTTTGTGAAAGCTTACGTGAATGATGATGGGTGATTTGAATATCTATCCAGCTCTCTTTCATACTCTGTTCTGAACTGATCTAAGCAACCACTGTCACCGAAAGATCCCAGCTCAACATTTACAATCACCTACAAGTAAAAAAGATGTATATATAAAAAATTAAAATGAACCGAACACTGAAAAATATTGATTTTTGAAGGGATAGTACCCACAGTCAAAGCCTATTAATACACATGTGTAGTTTAAATTCTGTGATAAGTTTTTTTTTTACCTTAGAGATAATTCAAGTGTGAGAAATACAAGTACCTCCAAAGAAGAACTAATGAGTGTTTTAAGATAGCGCCTAATTCACTAAAATGATCTAAGTGTTCCACATGACTTCCCACCAGACCACTACTAACCAAATTACCTTCTGAGCAGCAACAGTTAAAGCAAATCACTCTAGATTTTCACTGCCTATGGTCGCAAAGTCATTATATGCCTAAGTCAGGCATGAAAAATATGTGCAAATAGACTTTCCCAATAACAAAACATCAACCTATGAAGACAGCGCTTGATTTTAATAGGATAAATGATTCTTCTGCTCAAAAGGACGTCATCATAATTATGTTTTAGAAGTCTTAAATAAAAGGTGCTTAGCTTATTATTGTTGTTTTATATATTTACTAGAGAGTATAAGATTTCTACTCTTGACCATAGGTTACCTCAAGCTGATGATACCAGGAACATAAATCCAAGTTTGCTAATTATATTCTAGAAGATCATGAAGATAACTGATAAGACCCACTTAACCAAGACTGCTTCTCTTGAATGACTATAAATTTGAGGACATTTGCTTCATGATTTAAACTCTGAACTAAGAATCCCCTCTTAAAAGTTTTGTTTTTATCAACAATTTTCCATGTCTTCAATCAATGGTTCAATTTTGTGCTTCTATTGCATTTGTTGAATTTTACAAAACTATAAGCACTTAAAATACCTTTTTGTCTCACTTGCATATCACTTAACTCCTCTGCACATTGAAATCAATCTATGTGTTGACAGTTTATGTTATCTCTCTCAACGCTGACATCAAAAGATTCTTTTAATGTACAGTAATGATCATTCCCTTCACTATTAACCAGTTATGGAGACTCTTCATATACATATGGAAATATTGCACAAGTTTGGAATATTTTGAACCAAAGGCAAAGTTGGTTGTAACTTGTCATGGAGTAAATCAACTTACATGCTGTGGATCTTTATCATCACCAGTCCATTTGTCTATTTCTGAAATATGCTCTACAAAAGCTGCATTGCAACCAGTTCCTGGATAGAAAACATACAAAAACATTAATTATGTTTTGAATGCTTTAATAACAAGTTCAAAGACAACATTGCTGTAAAAGTATTCATAGGTTTAGTGTTTCACAAATGCAGTTTTGTGCAAAAGAATGAGAGTTCAAAGGTATTTAGGTAAAGTCTCCATAGCCAAAATGGCTGTAGGGGCAGTGCAATATACAGGTACATCGTATCTATGGCACAGCATGTGAAGGATGGATCTAAACCCTCTCCATTGCTGCTTTAACCTTCCCCAGTTAGCAACCAGGTGCCCAAATTATTCTGCTGGGTGACAGGCGGGGTAATTTTAGTCGCTTGCAACCCCCTGTTTTATGTCAAGCACCGTACAGCTAGACCACGTAGCTCCCCCTAATGAGAGGATATATATGACCACAAAGAGAAGTTGGGCTCCCTTTTCATGAAAACAGATAATAATAAATTATATTTTTCTTACTGACATTCTTAAAAACTGTGATAGTATGAAAATTAAAGTGAACAAGAAAAAAAGAACAAGAAAAAAAAACAACTAAATAAATAAGAAACAGTGCAAAACTTTCAACATTTGAGATATTTATCATGAAATTATTCAATTTTATTTCACAGAGCTCTTAATTTCCAAAGGGAAAAAAGCATTCAGATTACTTGTTAGAACAGAGATATATGTTTTTCTTAATGAAAAAAAAAGATACAACATGTAATTTAAGCCAGCTTTAACTTAAGCCAAAGGAGACCAAAAAAAAAAAAAAAATTAAGATTACTTGATATGACAGAGATACATATTTTTCAATTAAACCATAAATAGGTTAAAAAAGTTTCTGCAACTTTGAATATATAGACATGATAATATGTACAGTAACATCACAAAAAAATCAAGTGGCTGGATTTTGAAATTTAAAGACAAAAAAGTTTTTCAAAAGGTCCTCAGTTAAGTGAAAAGATTATTTCAATATCTTGGTTATGACATGAGCTATTGCATTCGTAACACAGGGAGTAGGTAAAGTAAGTAAAGAATGTTTTTATATAGCGCGTAATCCTTTAATGTGCTCTACGTGTGTTACATGAGTTCCCCAACAGGCCATAACCAACCAAAGTACCTTCTGAATTCACAGAGGAGCAGCTAAACAAAAGCATCACTCTAGCATTCTGTAAAGATCTTTCACTGCCTATAGCCCAGTACTCCTTTAACCCATGAGTGCGGCAAAGAAATATGTGTAAATAGCCTTTTTCAAGCACTATTTTTAACCATTTTTAATTGAATTAGGTAAAATGCTTTAAAAGGTTTACAATTTCAAAAGATTTAAAGAGATCAACGACTAATCTCTTACTTAAACATCTTATTTCCACTTAAGATTCCAGCAGTTTTAATATGAAATACATAATTAACTTTCAATAGAACCCATGAAAGTTTTGGTCAAGTTTTGACCCTTTGTAGGTTATCATCAATATATATATGTATATTTAAAATACCACTGCAACTAGACTTATTTTGAGGTGCTGGTACACATGATGCTCTTACTGACTTGAACTCTAAGTAAAATAAAATCAAAGTGCTCACCTAGAATAAGGCCTATGCGACAATCTTTGTCCAGGTAGTTCCCTGCCATAAGGGTACTGACTGTATCGCTCATTACAGCAACAATATCTACTGGCAGATCCTAGCACACAAAGAGAAAAAGGAGACTTAATCTCTTGAGACAGAGTGCGCTTGACACATACTAAATCAAAGAGAGATCATTCAAATTTTTATATCATTCAACGTTTTATACATGTGATGCATCTTTTTCCTCTTTGGCTTGGAAAGGTTTAAACTCATTATTCAAATTTAATGAAGTTAAATTTCTTAAATTGAAAACTAAAGTTTTTAAAGTGGTCTGTAGGGGTTTTTCTTTAAGTTTTTTCATGCTGAATACTTCCTGAGCAAAATAGCCAGTCCAGACCTAAACAGAGGTGTTTATGGCACGGCCATGGAACCATTTTGATTTAGTGTGTATGCAAAGGCAGGGTGAAAGAAGGAGGTACTATAAGAGGTTAAACAGAGAAAGGCTTAGAAATAAATATGATTCTTTTGGTAAAAATGGAATCTTCTTAATTTGAAGTCTTTCTTCATTTTCAAGAGATTTTGGGTAATCAGGTTTGGCTGTATAAGCAAAAAAAAACAACAACTAAAAGAATCAATGTTCTCATACGAGAGTGCTTTTATGGTATAATTTTTGTTCTAGTTAAGATTGATGCCTCAAGGGTATTAAATATCATGTAATCTTTTTTACATGAAGATGAAGATAAAGAGCATTTAAATACGTATTTAGACTTATTTTTTTACAAAGCATCTATTGTTAAGTGTGTATTAAAGTTTATTTATTAAAAGTGCACCAGACAGACAATTTTTCTCACCATAGCGTTATGAACAGCCAAACAATTGTTACGAACTTTAGTTCAAAATAAGAATACAAATTTTTTCAGTACCGTCTATGCCCTCTACATTTTGCTACCAATCTCCGATCAAGAGTGAAGCAAACCTCCAACCTTTTAGGTCTTTTATTTCCCATTAGTGATATTAAACTTTTCACCTTTGAACCACAACTTCCGTTCTCACTGCATCTTAGTTGATCTATGGACTTCAGCTGTACTACCGTTTCAGAACTTTTTAATCCAATTTTCTCATAAAATATTGAAAGATGAGTTGTTTGACCAACACTATTTATATATTGAAAACTTACCTTTGCTTTACGGGCAATAGCTGCTTGTAGCAAAGCTACAGGGTCATCTCCTATACCATCTGGGCATCTCAAGGTCTTTGTCCAGTGTAAAATTACACTTTGATTGATGCTCACTTGGGATGAAGGGAAGGAAAAAATGAACCCTAGAATAGAAATGGAAAGAAAGGAATGATTGTAACAACTTCCTGTACCGTTGCTGTCATCTAAAAAAAAAATATCATTTGCTTGTTGCAGCTTTATGCCACGGTGCAACAGTACATGCTACTCAGCCGAGGTTGCAACAAACTTTCATAAAGATCTAGTGACAAACTTCAGGATGGTTTTTTAACTTTGGTAAACTATAGTCCATTCGTTTCCTTGTTTCTATGCTGAGGACATTTCCTAAGTTACATCTTGAAAACTTTTCCAAGAACTTTCCTTAATTATATTGTTTAGAATACTACCTATGCACGAATACTAAAAATGTTTTTGTTAAAAGCCTTAATACTGATAAAGCAATAATAATGTCCTAAATTTGAGACCCATAAGGTTAAAGTAGAATCAGTAATAACAATTAAGTGAAGTGAAAAAAATAAGGAAAAACAATGGCATAAAAGAGTAATCCTGGAAAAATTACCCATTATGCACTTTCTAACAATACCGATGTTTTGAAATTCTATGACTAAACTCATTAAGAGGAAGTGATACACACATCGCTCAATAATCACTTAACATTAGCACTTTATAGGAAAGCCACATCCTATTTCTTTACCAATAAACAATTAAAAAAAAACTGTACCAAGAGGTATGTTCTTGTGTAATTTGGCCATCTCGTAGCGACCTACAAAGTCTGCAAGGCTCTCCGCAATGAAGTCAAAAACCTTAAGAAAGTTGGAAAAAGACTTGTTAATCATCTAAGCCTTGAAAGAACTACTTACTATCATGAAACATACTAAAATTAAATTGAAGAACCAGAGCAGTTATGTCTATGTCCTATATTTATACAGTGAGAAATATCAAAATTGAAATGTGATAGTTAGAAATTCTCATAATTTGAAGTTTTCCAAGAACAAGGTTTATTTTTTCGCTTTGGCTTAACTAGATTTTACTCATATTTTGAAGTTCCTGGGGTTCAAATTCTGTTAAGGTGAAGTTTAAATTGATGCCTGTATATCATTGAAAGTCTGTAACCACACTTGATTCCCTTCTTAAAAGCATATATAAATGCTTTTAAAAAACTGCCACTGAACAAGCTACTATGCCAAGTCACAAAGAAACATAGAGGTGTCTTTAACCCCTAAAATCACAGTTTGCCACTGCACGTAAAGTTTGTGACAGAGGCAGGTGCTCATTATATTAATAGAGTACAAAATAGTTCAAGTGAAATAAAAATGATAGCACATTTGAATCATTTTATTTCAAAGTTTTTGTCCACTCGCAAGAGAATTTGATTATGAGGTTTCCACTGTATGCATTCAGCCTCACTTGTAATTCCTGTTTTGTTGAATTAAAACAAAACATCTCAACTCTGTTGTATCAATAACAATGCCTACACAGGTTCTTTGAGTAATACAGTAGGTAAAATATGATGAGAGAAATTTTAGGAATTCATAAAGGTTGGAAAGGCCATTTAATGTGTTTAGAGTATAAAAATATGAATTTGTGAGGAGACAAGACAATGCATTGCTAACAAGCAAAAAATATTCTTTATTTAATTTATGAGTGAAGCTCTATAAATTAATGAACAAAAAGTTATCAGTCTCAGAATTTAACTTTGCATGAAATGTCTCAACTGTCTCAACTGTCTATGTCTATCCACTGCTAATTTCATACCTTTAAAATCTTTCAATCATTCCTCCATCCATCTCTGTCTTGATTTGCCCCAACCATCTTGTGCAGACTCATCCCACAGATAGTGACCAAGTTAGAGACCAAGTAGGCCGGTGGTCGTCCTCTGTTTCTTTTACCCTCCAAATTTCCTTCACACACAGTCTTCATAAGAGTTGTTCTAGGGGTGCGCAAGGCATGGCCAGCATATTTTAGTTTTCTGGTGTTTATCGCCTGTTGTAGACTGAGAGTAGTTCCGATCTTTTTGAGGACACATTATATTTGTTCGCTTGTCGGTCCATTTCACTCTCAGTTTGCGCCTATATGGAACCACATCTCAGCAGCTTCAATCCTTTTATCATCTTCTTTCCTTTGTGCCCATGCTTCACATCCATACATCAACACTTGCCATATCAGATATTTGAGCAACTTTATCTTTAAGGTCAAAGGTATGCTGTGGTCTTTCCAATAAAATGTAAAGAAGAAAAAAAAATGCTTTAATCTAAAAATGAAATAAAAATGTGCAAGACTTCTATTTAGAGTAAGACCCATCAGTACAATAATTTATTGAAGTGCTCATGATAAGGAGGTGCAAAATTTTGAAAAAGAAAAGGAAGTTAAATAGGCCTACATTTACGTACCCCAGCAACAGGCCCACACAGGACCGACTCTAACAGAGTGTAATACTGAGTGGTTGTTTCTGCCTTTCCATCTTTAAAGCTCACTCTCACAACGCGGAAGTTCGTACCCCCAAGGTCAAGGCCAAGGAAATCCCCCTGCTCTAAAAATAGAAATGGATGGTTGATTATCAATTTAAAGGTCACTTCCTGACAAACCAAAGTATTTATAAGAATTAAAAAGTCAAAAACTTTGAAACATACATTTTTTAGGGTATCAATGCCTTTGAATGTCAATATTGTGACACCTGATTTATGAATAAATAATGAAAAAGAATGTCAGTTTTTGGACATACAAAAATAGAGCTAAGAGCAACGAAAAAGAAAATAAGACCTGGTACTGTCAAAACTGTTGAAATCCTGATTCTATTGAAAAAAAAAAGCATCTCAATGAAGAAATGTCCCTGGAGGGAAAGAACAGACACAGCATTGTTTCAAATTGACATCTTGTCTAGTCTGTACCTTTATTTTGACCTGATTACAGGTTGTGGTAGACCTTGTTTGGTAGATATCTTCTCTACTTTACACTTTAAACAATGAAAAAGAATTGATCTGAAAAAAAAAAATTCAGCAAACACTCTTTAATTCTTGTCATTCCCTCAAAGATGAAAGATGGTCACACTGGGAGAATCAGTAACTCTTCGTGCAGTGAACAAAACGGAATGACCATGAGATATTAAGACCTAAGAAAAAAAAATCATATCTCTTAACCACAACTCCATATGGGCGAGAAATGGAAATTTCGTTTTTGAGAAATTGCATTTTAAAGATCAGATGTTTTCTTCCTTATTTTCAAGATTTTGAGTCAATGGAAATTTGTTTACCTTGCATTAACATTTTGGTACTTTAATGCAGTTGAAAACACTTGGAAGCTCAGAAAATTAGGAGTTTAAAATATCATTATCATGTAAAATAAAAATTGGGACATTTGAATGATTTTCATTGGTTGCAAGTAGCATGAACTTACAAAATATAAAAAAAGGCATACAGATTTGAATGTCAAATCTTCAATTTTCTTCTCATTTTTTATTTGGGTTTATAGGTAACATGATAAAGCTGCAATTTTTCATTTTTATAAAAAAATGATTTTCCAAATGTATTCAAGATGTACATTGTACATAATGATTTTTTCATGTCAATTACACAATTTGATCATTAATTTGTTTATTATACTGAGGAGATATACCTGAACCATCCAAGAGTTCTCGTATGAATGAGTTTCCCATCAACAAATCTGATTTCTTCCTGTGATTTTCATCTGGACTGTTTGCAAGATCCATGTGCTTTGAGAATATAGCCATTATTTTTTCCACAGCATCATTGGTGAGGACAATTGGTTCAAGGACAGCATCGAGCTGGGAAAACGAAACACACTTAACACTGAATTGACCAAAACATCAAATGTCTTGTGACCAGGCTACAGACTTAACACTGAATTGATCAAAACATCAAATGTCTTGTGACCAGACTACAGACTTAACACTGAATTGATTAAAACATAAATGCCTTGTGACCAGACTACAGACTTAACACTGAATTGATCAAAATATCAAATGTCTTGTGACCAGACTACAGACTTAACACTG
>BMAT01006063.1:16994-28791 GCA_019649035.1 Elysia marginata | reverse complement strand
TTACGCCACCATATAATAGTTTCAAGCTATACATAGAAATTCTTGACATGAATGGACTTGGCCCTGTTGAGGCATCACAGTTGGCTTTTAACAAAAATATTCTTAAAACAACATTCAAAACATATCTTGAAGCAGATAATTCTTGAAATTTAACTAGAGTTTTCACTTTGCATTGTAAATTTCTCAAAACCCTCAGTACTGGCTGAGCAGTATGTAAAATCTGACAACATCTACCCTTTTGCTGGGATCCACCTGGTTGAAAAAATAAAAAGCATAACTTTGAATTAGCATCATACCACACAAATGACAACCTTTTACTTTTAACAGGCTAATACTGCACATGATTATTTCAGAAATTCTAAAGAGAAAAAAAAAGAATAGTTATTTGTCTTTTCTATTTTTAGACCAACAGTTTAAAATAACTATACACATAACACAAACAGAAAATACAGTCAAGTGCGGATAGTTCAAGCTACAATAAGAACACAATTTAGCTTTCAATTATCAGTTAAAATAGAAACATAACATTAACAGTACAGTACAAGTAACTCGAACATAAGTCAAATTGAGCAATTATTAAAATTATCGGTGTGTGAATTATATGGACTTGACTGTCAATTTGACTACATATAGATCTAGTCTAGATATCAAGATCGGGCAACCAAGAGATTGATGGGTGATCTTTATAAAAGTAAAGAGCCTTTTTATATAGCACTTATTGACTAATATGCTCTAAGCGCTTTACATGGGTTCCCCAACAGGCCATTACCAACCAGAGTATCTTCTGAACTCGCAGAGGAGCAGCAAGTAAAGTGCATCAATCTAGCATTCTGACAAGATCTTTCACAGCCTTAGTTCCTATAGTTCGGTACTCCTTTAAAGCATGAGTGAGGCGAACAAATGTCTGTAGCATCGACCTGCCAAAAGCAGGAATAAAACCCCTGACTTCTCGTTCTGAAAGCCTAACCTCTACCACTAGACAACACCATAGATCAGGGAGAGGGAGAAACTATACATAACTCAACCAGGCTACAAGGCTCAATGTACTCTGTGGTTTTTGTCATCCACCTTATAAAATTTCGTTTATTCTTAAGTGTCTCATAATAAAAAAAAAGTAATGAAAATGCTGTCAAAACCCCCTTTTACGTTGGTTTTGTTAATTCATTTAGAACCTGGTATAAGGTACAAATGTAATAAAACATCTTGAGAACTGAACAAGTTGAATTTTTTCCTGTACCAGATGAATTGATGAGCAGCATATTCACTGGTGCTTAACCACTCAGCTGCAATGCGATGATTTCAGCCTCTAAATCTCAATCTAATTACATGTATAGTCGTTTTCTATTTTGATTACTTTCTTTCATAAACAAAAATAACACATATATATTCAGTAAATTCTATAATATAGAAGAAGACAGAGGACAAAGGTCTACAGATTTCAAGATTTAGTGCCTGTTTTAACTCGACATTCTAACAAAAAAGGAAAGTACAACTTCCTATACTTGAGAAGAGCGTAAAGGAACAAGGAGCAGGGTCCTTATTATCCATGCACACAGCAAAGTGAGGTAGTTTTCCATTGCTTCTCCTCAACGCCTTAACTTTTGCTCAGTCTAAAGAGACCTAGCTACCCATCAAGTGCTGGGTAGACACAGGCGAGTGAATAAAATTTTGTCCAGACTGGGGATTGAACCTGGGACCTCTCAGATAGTGGTCTACCTCCTTACTGATTGCGCTATTGTTCACCTTACACTCTGGTATACTCTAAAATTATCACTCAGCAATGATGAAAATTTGTGCCTCTGCCGAGCCTTTTCAGCCTATAAACTGCTCACAAGGCAGAGCATTTGACCACCCGGGCCTAGATTCAAATAACTTAGGATATGAAAAGTAGTAAAACCACCCATAACAACTGACTGCATACTGACAGAAGTCACAAGTAAATGCCTCATCTCAGGCTAGCTACCCATCCTTATATGTGATAGGCCTTACATCCCTGTACATGCCTCCTAGCTTCCTGCGACTCATACTGACCCCATACGCCTCTTTCATTAATGTTTAATTTGACTATGAAAAATATTACTACATCACATTGTCAATGTCTCTACCTTGAGACCAAGGAGCGGCATGTACCAAGGAGGAGTGTTAAAGTATATACCGTTCTCTGCACATGCGCCTGAGTGTAAACAAAAATCTTTCCTATCCACCGCTAGTTTAGCACAGTTTTTAATGCCAATGTATACATGTTAGCTAGCGATGACGTTCGACTACCGTAAATGGGCACAGTTATTTACACACAGAGATTTACAAATATAAATCACCGTGAAGTAAGTGGGTTAAGTCTATCTCACCTCCCAGCATAATGTGTATAACGGCCTCAGACTCCAGTGAACATCAGGAGGTCTTGGGTGGTGGTAAGTCTTCATCATATCCTGCAACTGATTGTGTAACAGAAAAAGATATCACACAAAATTAACTAATTTTACTTGGAAGATCATTTCAGATTTAGGAATCAGAGATTTTTTTTCTATAAAGTGTAGTCCGGTGAGGAAGATATACCTAGGTGTATGAACAATAGAGAGTTTTAAATCATTAGCAAGACAACTATTCTATTTCTACTCGCCTGGCATTCATTTCGACCTTTGTTTAAAATTGCAGGTGAGCCCATCTAATTCAGATCATTGATTTTCTTTTTCTTTTGTAATGTATACTGATAATTTCATCTTTGGATAGTTCAAAAGTTAAACTTTCTTCCCATTAGGTTTGAAATGTCCAAACTGGAAAATCTTTTTAATCGCTTCACATATCAGTGTTTCACCAAATCGAGCAAACCTGTCTACGAGTTGCACAATCTGTCGAGACTCACAGGTTTCAAAAACTTCAGAAAGCATACAAAGGGAGAAACAATGAACCTGAAGCATCTGCTTTTCAATGAACTAACTGCATGTAATTTCGTAGATCAAACGTCAGACTTGTGGCTCACAAGAAAGTGTGCTCAAACTCAAATGAATATGGCCCAGGCCCACAGGCCCAGGCCCACAGGCTTCTGAACCTCTCACAGTTTAAAAGTGTCCATACGACCCAGCAACTTTTCAGGTTCAACATAACCTCTTCATTCAAATTCACATTTGAAATCACTGCAGGCACTCTGTTTTGTGGTGTACCTAAATTCATGTTCATGTATTATATACTGCTCTAGATTGTTGCACAGTCATCATCATCAACATCAATGGACTGCCAACGTTTCTAATATATTAGATTTGCACGTATGTACTTATGATTCAAACGAGACATAATTTATGCCACTATTAGTATTGAGCAGTGAGAGATCAAACCCACCTCGGGTATAGGCAAGTGTCTTTTCTCATGCCACACTGGACGTAGAGTGGTCAGTTCATACAGGACACAGCCCATACCCCACAGATCACTAGATAACGTCACTGGTTTCCTGCACAGAACCTGACAAAAAAATAGCATTATCTAAACATGTTTTTCTCATTACTTAAAAACAGAAACTAATATATGAGTTTGAGAAATAAAAAAAAATCATTTATGTTGCTTATTAAAACTCTTTTTTTCTGCTAGACCTAAAAAAGAACACATGTTTACTAAAAAAGAAAACAACTACACATATTCAAAACAAAATGCAAAAAATGATTATTTACTTTGTAAATAAAAATTGCTTTATAATTCTAAGAATAGATTTGAAATAAAGACAAAGTAAGATTGCCACAAGGAGCTGGTTTCGTGAAAGAGTTTCTATTAGGTACATTCCATTGAATCTACTTCACTGAAGGACGATTAGTGTACAATCTAACCTCAGGGGGCAGGAGATGGACTGGCAGAGCAGACATGTCCATGACTTGGCCAACGATGGTTGATGCATCAAAGTTGATCAGTTTAACACTCAAGTCTCCTCTAAGATCTTTTTGCACAAGGATATTCTTGGCTGAGGAAACAAATTATTTGCACAGTATAAATTTACTTAGCCTGAAAACTCTGGGGGGTACTAAAGGGAGTGCTTCAAATACCAGACACCCTGTAAAAATGTGCTTTTAAGTTTAGATCAGATTCATATAAATAGAAATTCATTTGAAATACTTTGTTATGACCTTGTGTAGCTGAAGCATAATAGCAAACAATTATTGTTATATTTTGCCCTCAAATCTGTGATATTCTGAAAATAGTTCAAGATAAATACATAAGGGCGAAGGTTTTTAGCAGTCACCATAAAAAGTATGTATATACATTTTGCTGTTTGACTGCATATTCAATTAAACTGTTTTAATACACAGAAGAAACTTTAGATTTTAAGTCTGTGCCATCCATTGCAGCACTAAAGATTCAGATTTGTAATTATCAATTGTGCATCTTAAAGGAAAATGTTCCAGACCATGTTAACTTGAATTGGTGCAATAACTTTGGTGTATAGTTATTCTAATTGTGATATAGTCTGTCAATAACCTGTCAATTTTTCTCTTTTAAAATTATATGATAAGGAAACAAGAAAAATATGAAATGAAAAGCTTTCTTCACACAAAATCCACTTTGCCTATATTTTTAAGCCCCTAGACCTACATGTTGTTATTTCAATTTTCTTTGGTACAATAGGGTATTGCTAATTATTCAAACCGTTGTTCTTTGCTTGTTTAACCCAAGAACCGCGCCAAGCCACTATATTGGCTTTGATTTGAGGAGTTTACCAGTGCGGCAAGCCACTATTTTGGCTTTGAGCATTCCGCCCGCGTCCCGCGCCGAGCCAATATATTGGCTTCAGAGTTCGCCTTACTTTAAGATTACATTTCGCACTCCCTTGTCATACTAGATAGCTGGGAACAGGGAACTAACCCCTTACAACATCAATCGATAAATACAGGGAAAATTTTCCCTGATTTGCCGCCACATCGTGTGATTACAACCGATTTCACTAACCCGAGAGTCCACGAGGGAAAGGGGCTGATATGGTACAAAGAGGTGTCAAATTTTGCATATCTATACCAAAAAAGTCTGGCTAGGATGGTTTGGTAGGCCGTGGTTTCGTGATTTTGACACCTTCTGAGTAATTGACGTATCATAATCCCACCCAGAAGATCCTAGACGCTCATACAGGTGGAGGGGGCGTCGACCAGAGGAGGTCTCAACGCCTGGTTGTGGTCATTTGGCCTGTTACATATTAGCCACCTGTCATATGTGTAACCAGGTCCAGCCTCCTGTCAATCAATGTTATGAAAGTTCTCCCCAATTTATCCAGAGTGAAATGATAAAACTTTCCCGGTGCTAGCATGCTTTGAAGAGAAAGAGGACTGAGGCGGTGGGTTGAAGGGGTAGCTTTTCACGTGAGTGTTAGAGGACTGTTACATTTCAAAGGTATAAGTGTAAACAATAGTCTGACTGATCTGCGAACATTGAACAAGGCAGTTCACCAACCCAGTTGTTCCGATTTCAAGATAAGCAAACCAGTTTCATGACAGTGTTATTTTTTACACTTAATTGAAAATTTATAAAAGTAACTAAGTTATCGGTAACCAATGCCTCCTGTAAAATTGGGGGGAGGGGGGGTAAAGAGGGTGATGGAAGAAAAGGATTTGTGGTCAGAAATACAAATATTTTAAATTACTCTAAAAATAAGACAAATATTGAAGAGTTTAGAACAATGCCGTTAACCTCAGAAAACCCTTCAATGTCTGATCCAAACCCAACTTTTCACATCCATTTACCTGTGCCAGCCTGAGGCCAGCAGTCAGGCGTAACGGTCCACTGCACCGGCGGATTAGGGGTTAACAGCTTTATTTCCTTCTAGATTGTCATGATTATTTTTATCAAGGCCGTCAAAATGATTGAGGGCTTTTTTTTTAATCTTGAAAGACTCTTTCTCATCTGGGACTGAAAGGTGGCCGCTTGTATAGAGCCGCACCAGTCGCCATTGCTGATCAACATGCCTAATCACGAAGTTACACTACTGCTTCATGTCCTGTATCTTAGTCAGCATTTAGCTGCAATTTATGTTGCTCTTAGCGATATTAGTTATTTGTACATCTTCTCATGACATTTGGACATGAGTGAGATGATTTAATCGCGAGTCTGAATTTACGTTCACGTTGTACAGTAAGTACTTGATCACTTCAATTTGAATTACTTGAACTCAGTTTAAATTTATTTTAATGAGAGTATCAACAATATTTTTTTTCCTTTTGTATATGGAATTTTTCAAAGCTATATTTCTCATTCAGAACACAAAAGGCCTTAACATATAATTCCACAATTACTTGTCCAGTTAAGGTAGACAATATTCATTGTTTGTAGATGTCCTAAAGCAACTGAAAGTTTCATCATAATCTTCACCACAAAGTCAGAGGTCAAAGGTTCGTTGCACTGCAAGTATTCGTGTAGACACACACCTGGAGAAAAAAAAGAAGGGGTAAGAGAAAGCTCTCTTTAGTTTAATATCAAAACAGTCTTATTTTCATAGCTTGCAAGTATTTAACCCAATATATACATTTAAAAAGCAGCCGGGCAAACCCAAGCTTCAAGAAAAAAGTCACTTAATTTAAACCTTTACTGTGGTAAAAAAATTCCTCCCATCCTAATTGTCATGTACAGCTCTAATATTGCTTGTTAAAATTGGCAATGTCACAGGTCCCAAGGAATAACAAGGATAAGAAAAATTTTTCACAGCTCCTTTCAAGTAATTTTACATTTGCCAGACACAGACACCCGGCTTTGCCTGGCTGCTCCTGATTTCCTAGTTTACTTTTGACAGTCTGGCCCATCTTCATAATAAACTAATAGCAATAACACATCAAACTTAACTCTAGTGAGATTTGCTTTTAAAATCATGTCCCAAGCAGAATGCACAAAAAACCTCCAACAAAACAACAAACATCTACTCAAAGACTGTGCTAATAACCCCAGTCGGCCATTACTTAAAAAAAAGAGAGAGAAAGAAAGAGAATAATAACAGATGATATCACATCATACACAGTGGCTGTCATTTATGTCTACGATAGTATAAAACTAATCTAATGTTTTATTAAAAAGACAGGTAAGTGACTGTTACTTGATAAACCATAACTGAAAAAAATGTGTTTTCATTACCATGTGTTTGGAGAATGCATTAGCCTCACTAGCTCTCTTCTTGGCCATAATAACGCTCTCAGCATCTCCAACTCTCTTTGCTTATACCGCAAGAGTGCTCACAGCATTTACCAAAGGTTTGTACAGATTTTGTTCCCTCCTCAACAGATTATAAAACAAACAGTCTACAAACTTTGAAAAATGCTGTAAGTTCCCCCACAGTGTAAACAAAAAGACAAGGGATGCTGGAATGCTTCTTATGGTAAAAAACAAAACATGTGAGTAAACAACTTTGTTAAAATGCTTGAAAAAATAATTTTGGCACAGTGAGTGAAAAGTTCCAAAAAAAAAAAAGATTTCAGTTTGAATTTAAAGCATAAACAAAGACTTAAAAACTGCAGGCACCACAAACCTTCCAAGGCAGAGCAGACAATGAAGTCTCTAGTTGAATCAGTTAGCCTGGCTGCCCACAACAAAGGTGTCACAGAACTTAAGTTCTTCAGCTGGGCCAACTGTAGATACACTTCCCATGCGGCCACCATCTGGATACAAGACACAAAATAATTAGGATTCTGGTGCCGCAGATTGCAAAAGGGTCAGTAATTTGGTAATAAAGAGTGTTGGTACTGGCTAATATGATTTTGTATTAATAATGTTATGACATTGTAAAAATAAAAAGCGAGGATTAAGAAAATGTAGTTCTTATTTCCTGAAAAGCAGATTTCATAGAAACATAGAAAACGAAAAAAATTTGAATCTAATAAATGTTCAGAAAAAAGCCTTGATTGCAAGTAATATCTCCTTCCCAGTTGTTCTTGGATCTCACTGTATACCTGGAAAACCAAAATGAAGGTTTATTTTCTGACAACTGAGTTCTTGCAGTGCTTCAGGTCTTTCTACACACACACACCAACTTTTACATGCTGTAAATAGCTAAAAACTACAGGTTGAGCTCCAGCTACATGTTCGCTTACTGGACCAGGATTTTAATACAACATGGGTTTCCCAGAATTACCAAGAAAAAATCCTGGAACGTCTTTCCTGGCATTTTAACCACATGCTATTAATTAATATTCAAACCCAAACAGCAATCCAAACTGCTAGAAGTTCTGTATCAGGCTCAGAAACGACTTAACTAAGCACAATATGGCGCAATAGCAAAGTCTGCTCTCTAGTTAGTTCACTTAACATTATCATTCAGCGGCCTCTTGAGCACCCAGTACTGGTTTGACTCTGTCGCGAATGGTGACTGAGGCTTGACCAGTCTGGCTTTACTGAACTTGCCCATCATACACAGAGACACCCAAGCTTGACCCTCCCTCGGAGCACAATCAAACTCAATGTGCTGGTCAAACTGTGAGTTAAAAAAACAAGAGTTAAGAATCGCATGTAGTAAATGGGCGTGATGACACTTGCATAAGGCTCAGGGTAAGTCAAAATTTGGATTTTGAGACACTTAAAAAAAGGCACCTCATATGAGTACACTAAAAAATCGAAACTTCCTGTTTGTAAAAAAAAAATCCAACTAACTTATTTTACGCTCTTGAGTTCATGCCCTTCATTTTGACCACTATTGGTCGATAGAAAGTAGGCCTATAAATAGAACCTGCTTCATCGTCTTTTATCTATGTTTGCAAGGTAAACTGTTTATATTTTGACGCTAAGTCCAAATTTTGTAACAAGTAAAATCTAATTTTAGAACGTCAATTTACCCTAGAGGGGTAGCTTCTATTGCATGCTCCAACTGGCTCCTCTCTCTTTTTTTTGTTAGCGTTAGAAAGCAGAAGTAAGCCTAGCAGAACTGATTGAAAAATTTGTATTTATTAGACTGAGAGGTCAAAAATGTCAAAAGCTTATGATATTGACTGAGATGACTCGCAAAAATGAGTCTTCTGACTTGGATTATGACCCAAACAGTGTCTCTGAGGATGCAAATTGTGAATGTGTGTGAATGTGTGTGCCATGGTGTGTTTGTGTGTGAATAATAAAGCTTTTGGTTCAATTCTTTATTCAAATAATGTAATATTTGTAATTGTGAAGTTTTTTCTCATTTGAAAAAAAATGTAAAAGATACCACTGGTTGGTCTTTCTTTCTATAATCAAATTTTGGGATGATGGCTATTTTTATTTTTTTTTCTCCCGTTAAGTTAACTTACCATTTTTCTTTTGATCCTTAACATATTGCTTTTTGTTCTGTTCGGCTCAAACTTGAGTATGTTTTATGAAAATGTCTGATGTTTGATAAAAGTAATAAAATTTGAAAGTATCTAATCACAATTTGTTTCCTATTTTATGATTGTCAGACTTAAATGAAATTTTTAGCGTATTTTATTTATAATATCATAATGATGCTGTCACCATGACTTTCAAACTAATCATAGACTAAACAAATGCTGCCATCTTATGCTCTATTCAAAAACCTGTAAAAATCATCTATAACTCTCTGTGATTCAAAGAAAAACTTTTTACGTAGAAGCATTCAACAAGATAGTACCCATCTCAAGCCTATACAATCAATATATAGCACGAACCCTAGAGAGTTAACATGGCATAAAGAATTGGATGAATGATACACCAATAAAAGCTTTGTGATATTACAAGTTTTTGCTTGTTGGAAAAAAAATCTGACCTCTCAATCTTATCCTCTTTTGCTATTCATAATAAATCAGACCTCTTGTTTTCTTTCAAAACTCCCATTTTGACACCTTTATTAAAAAAATGTGAATGCTAAGAAACATGAAAAAAAATATTCCTTACTCCAACACTGGATATGCTTCTTATCAAGTCTCTTTATCCTTTTTTTTAAAAAAAAACTTTTACTAGCTTATCTTGCTTATCACTTCCCTTCAGCATGAAATTTTACCTTGATAAAATTTTGCAGAGAGATGCCAGGTACTGGATTAGCTTCAACAAACGAGCTTGCGATCCACTGCTTGAGGTGTGTTATGGCTTCTTCTTTTGTGGCTTTTGTAGGGAGGTAGAGACGCAATCTACAAAAAGTTTAAACGGGATTCAAAGATGAAAGAGTCTACAATAACGACATTTGCGGGGAAAAATTTGCAACAATATAATTAAACATAAAACCACTGTCCTTGGTCAACAGTAAATATCATAAACAAAAACAAAATGGGGTTATCTTAAGCATAGCAGGCAAGTGTCTCAAGCTGTAGATACTTGTTGGGCTTGTCCATCTTTCTCACCCCTTAACACTATCAAATCTTTCTTATCTATGGTCACACTTACGCCTGTCTTTTTTCATAGGTAAGAGTTTCATTTGGCCTCTATAAAGGAAGGATGGCCTTAACCCTATGAACCCTGAGCTCCCAAGCCTTAAAATCCCCTATCCCTGGCTACCCAGGCTAAAATTAGGTATTTATCTAGATCTATGTGTACTACAACTTTATAAAGCATGCAAACAATACAAAATTAGTATACCGGTGAGTAGGGCATTTGACAAGGGAAAGCTTCACCGGTGTACCAGTGAGTAGGGTTCATAGGGTTAAGATTTTTTAAATGGAGGATAGGCTGGAAGACTGGGCAGATCTAGCTTTGTTAAGATGTACACTTGCATGAAAGGCAAGATTATGTGGAGATTTAGAATAGATTTTTCAACAGCTGAAATCAAGTGAGGTTTCAACAATGTTCAGACAAGGAGAAGAAGAAGGAAGGAAAGAAGGAAGGAAGATTAAACTCGGAGGAATGAAGAATAGAAACAGAACATGGGCCAAACTATTTTTTACCTGATGAAAAATATAATATTGATAGAAGCATTTTCTTCTGCATACTTACCTGAAACTTTCACTAAGTTTTATAGTTTTCTGCCTTCATGAATGGCCCACAATCAAAGAAGATGATTTTTCTGCCTTTTTGAATGGCGGATAATTGGAGAGGAGAAGGATTGGGAGAGAGGTTTAGGTGGAATTTCGCCTATAGACGGAAGATTTCCAGCCCTGAACTTCTACACAGCTGGAAAAAATGCATCCATCTTGATGGAGATCATGTTGACAAGTAGCTAAGAAGCACTAATTCACCGTTAGTAAATTTTAATTTGGTCATTCAAATGATAAGTACGAAATGGTGAAAAAACCTGAAATTTTTTGACAACCCTCTTGTTATTATATGATGAATGACATATAAAACAGTAAATTTTGTAGCCCGATTTGAGATCGCAACCAGTCTTCACTTTGCAAGGTATTAGTAGTAATTTAAACTATGAATTCTGAGACTCTACATACTTAAAATTGCACAAAATTCACAAAAATTTTGGCAAAGGTATTAGAAATTTATTTTGGAAAAACATGTATAAAGAAAGAGGCGAAAAAAATTTATTTTAAAAAGACCTTTGCTAAGGCATAAAATTTCCAATGTCCAACTGATTTGGACTGGTTGCATGACATATAAGTGCATAGTGAAGACACACTATGTATTTATCCTAATTTAACACAATGCTTAACAGTAAAAGACTTTTTTACATAAGTATTGGGCATGATTCAACATTAAAAAAGAAAAAAAAAAGAAAAACAAACCAAGTGAGGAAAAAACCCAGATAGAACCAAAGAAAATTAAGAGAAATAAAGACTTACTGTGGGCAACACCAGGGAAAGAGGCAAGTGAGACTGTCACAGGAAACAAAATGATCATACATACACAGCAACAATGTATGGTGGATGTCCGTCAGAGGCTTTGAAGAATCCATCCAGTGCCTCTCTATCTCTAGCAGAAAAGT